>DWAO01003095.1:0-14758 GCA_018230605.1 Heliconius congener | reverse complement strand
ATATATATATATATATATATATATATATATATATATATATATATAATATTTATTACTTCACGCTGTAACCCACATACGCAAAGGGAATATAATGGTAAGACACTCCGTTTACTACGCATAGTCCAATTTTCAATATATTGCATTTGCTACGGAATTCGATACGCTTTGTTTTTTTACCAGCGAAAATCTCATAACGTAATCTTTCTTTTAAATTTTTGCAATAAAATAATTATAGTCTTATAAAACAAATCATTAATTAATATACAACGTCCTACATGGACCTACTTTCTTAATACTAAATACGCGAGGCTAAACCAAATGAGAGAAAAAAAATATCAAGCAAGATAGACCTCAGATGACCTTTGAGGACACTTTATCGATGACACCAGAAAAAGGTATCGTAAAAAGAATGCGACCACGAATGGAGGGCATGTATGAAGAGGTTGATGACAGTGGACGAGGCGAAAGAGGTATGTAGAGACCGCAGCGTTTGGCGCTCCGTTCTCTCTGATACCATGCTGGGATAAGGCGTGAAGCTAAAACAAACAAACATAATAAAAATAATATATATTTAATTATTCGTCACTATAAAACGTAGATACTTTATTTATTATTCGCGATGCGTATCGACACGGAAAACACTTGGTTCCGTATACACAATGGGACAGAATAATAAATTTATATAACAACAATTATGCCCTTGAATATTATTATAATGTTTAGATATAAAACAGTTCGTGTGGTTGTAAGCGCGACGGTTGTGGGTTCATTTCCGTGCTCTCGTAACCAATAAAAGAGTTCCACGCGCTGTCTTTTCACACATAGCAGGCAAGCAGAAGGAACCTAGTGGTAAAATACGTCGTTGCTTACTTTACGCTTTAATTTTTACTTATTTAAAGAGTGATGGAACTCAAAGCCACGCTTAGTCTACATGAACAGAGAAAAAATATAATCTAAATATATTCATGTCCGGACCGGGAATCAAAGCCAAAACGGCATCGTTTACAGGCAGACTTCAGAAAATAAACCAAAAGCTCACTTATTTGATATTTTTTGCTTCATGCTGTATCTCGCACATAGCAACGAGCAGCACTGAGTTCACACATTTAATCTAGGCAGATTAACGAGACAGAACTCAGTGCTGAGACACTCCGTTCCCCATTGAGCACTCCGTTCGTCATTTTCCGCCGAATTGTAAAAATTGATATTTTAAAATACCAAGACCGTTTCATTTATATTTATCTTTAAAATTAAAAAAAAAACAACCATACCACAGATCCCATGGGAACTTGCCATATATGGTAGTAGCAATATTATTTATCGTAATCTTAGTTTCTTTTTAAGACAGCAACTAACAAGTATAAGATAAAATATGTTTTAATTAAAAATCTTCTCGTCCGACGAGCTTCTGCGGAATTATATATATTCCTTTTTCTTTGTGTATGATAAAAAATATAATCAAGATATGTTTCAAATTGTTTCTTATTTTTGTTATTGTAATTTTATTTCTCACTTGCCAAAGAATAAAATAACATTTAAAAAAAATTGTTTTAAAAACAAGATTTTAACAAGATTTTTATATTTTACTAATCAATCCCTTTTAGTTGATAAGGTGGGTTGTGTAAAATTTGGTAATCCACCATTTTGCGGCGGCGTCCATTTTGTATTAACAACAATACTGATCATTTGGATTTCATAGTCATAAGAATTAAAGTCGTAATCTAAATTTCAAATTAATCGAACACTGGGAAATGGATCAAATTAAGCTTGCAGGCAATCTCATACACTAACACGGCTAGTTAAAAGCTTGTAAAAATAATGCTCTGTGACAAATTGTTCTTCTCTATTTCTTGATATGTGTAGAGAAATAATATGTCGCTTATTTGGTGCAAATACGACATAATTGTATTAAAAATAATGGTAAAATATGTAGAAACACTACTTACAACCTTTGATTGCGTCTCCTGCGAATAATTCATTCCCCAAAGTGAGATCTGAACCTAAAACCATAGTTTTGCCGCTGTGCCAACGAGACCTCTATATGTATATACAATGTGCATATATTGCACTAAAATTATATTGTTGTTCGACCCTTTTTTCTGATTTTAATAATTAGGAAGATAAAATAGCAATAATTTTGAAAATTCTGAAGCCACCAATGCATTTGTACAAACTTGGTTGATAATCCGACAAATGAGCAGAGGAGTCTGTAATGAGAAAACTTTTTTGATCGTCCTATAATCATAAGTTTCGTAGATATATGATTGAGTTAGTGATGTAATTAGTGTTGCTGTCGCTAGTTGTGCTGATTGGTTATCTCAAGTTATATAAGGCCAGTCGTGGCGCCAGCAAAAAGTGTAACTGTAAACGCCCCAAGTAGTTGGTTTGATTCCCACTGTGATGATATGAAATATGTAATATTTTTATTTCACCGCTCTGGTGTCGATGCAGAGCGTGGCGTCCAGTTCTGCAACTCATCCAAAACTCGGCGGAAAATGAAGAATGAAGTATCTTCACATTAGGTTCCCTTTGCCTATCCTGCTGTGTGACGGACGCAGAGTGAAGCTGAAAAAAAATGTTCTATTCTGTTTCGAATGTCATGCATGGTTTTTTTCTTGAGCTTCACGCCTCTTATGTCGTATAACAAGATATACAGTAAGAACTTTATGAGGGATACAGCGTGAAGCTAGAAAAAAAATATATTCAACAGGATATCAAATCCACAACCATCGATTTCACAGCAAGATATTCGTTTCTGCGCCTCGACGGTGTCTTTACCACATTGGTTGATGGGTGGCAAAAATCAACATTACATATTACTCTGGAGCTAAGAAATATCTACAAATGTAAATATACCCTTATCAAGATACGAATAACAAGTATCTATATGAAAAAGTCTGTAAAGAAAGGAAATAAAACGAAAATGTAATCATTGCCTTGAGATGGCTATGGGGTAGACCTCAAGGTCATGATTAATCATGACCTTGAGATCTACCCCATAGCCATCGCGTTCGAAGAAAGACGCTATCCCAATGCGCCATCACGATCCCTGATATCTATGGTTTTTTTTGGTTTTAAGTTGTATCCCGCACATAGCAGAGTTTGCAAGATGAAAACATAAAATATTTCATTTCCCAAATGAGAATCGAACTCACAACCTCTCGCATGCCCCTGCGCCACTACTGGCCTGAATGTATTTAAATATAAATTTTACTCTGAGTAAATTTTAAACTTACAACCAGCTCATAGAAATAAGTACCAACTACACCACGATTTTATCAAATATAAATACTTAAAAGTAATGAAGTTACAACATTAAGAATAATATTTGGCTTCCAAAATAGTTAGTAGCGACTCTGATAACTATGAAAATACAAGGATATATATAACATTTATCAACGCGTCGTTTTTCGATATTTTTGTATAACCTCTAAGTAACTAAGTAAGACGGGTTCGAATCCCATCCTTGGAAATTATTATATTTATATCATTTGTATTTATCTAATCAACAACGCTAAAGATTGTCTCGAATATTGGGCGGTGCGTAGGAAACGGAGTGCGCTAACATTAACTTCCTTCTGCCTCCTATGATTTACGCGGGATACAGCGTGAAGCACATAATATCGTTCAGTATTTTCCACAAAACAAGTCTTTTTACTTAAACAGCAAGTACTGGACGCCTGCGTGCTTCAAAGTAACGGGTCTTAATGGTGTATGTTGTCTTAACTATGATACAAATTGTTGGGTGACCATGCTTTATATTGTTATGATGGTGACAAATTATTCCGTTTTTATTCAATATACTCTTAGATAGAGACATTATGTGTCTTATTTTCCATTCCCGCTATCTCGCTGGAGTTACTTTGAGATTTTATAAAGGCGACACTACAGTTTGTTAATGTTTATCATTTTAAATTGAAAAACTGTTTTCAACGCCGCGTTTTGTCTTACTACAAAAGATAACAGAAATATTTTACTGTAGAATAGATAGAAATCTTGGTTTGTTTAAATTTAAGTATGCTCAGAGGATACTTAAATTTATTTACTTATTTACTTTAACAAACCAAGCTTCTTCCAATAGACATTTTGTAGCGATATACTTAATAATAATATAACTTCTAGCTGTTCATTTTGAGTGGTGTGACTGTAACGCGACTGTTGTGGGTTCGATCCCCATGAAAATGAAATATTTATTTAAATGTATATTTCCATTTCTTTGCTCTGGTGTCAAAGCAAAACGCGGCGTTGAGTTCCGCCACTCAACACGCAGTGCCTCCAAAATTCAGCGGAAAGCGAGGAAGTTATATTAACTGTACTAATTGTATAAATTTATTGATTCGGATGCATAGTTTTTATTTCATTTCAATTCTTCTTTAGGTATTATTACCCGACCTTACCTTACATTTTATCATCTCCTGTATATTTGCGTTAAACAAGATAGGTAGGTAGAATATAGTATTCTCTATAGATAGATATAGATATTCCTTTTCTCACTTTTCAACCCAACCAATTTTTCGAGACACTTTGTATTGAGTTGCCTTGTTTTGGAAGCGAAGAAATAAAAATAATACATTCCTCGGAGTGGGAATCGAACCCACAATGGTCGACGCTTTACTCAGACGACATCAAAAGAATAAAGCGTAAAAAAATATATTTAACAAATTATACCCACCCTACAGTAAACTGGCGTTTTAAACGCTCATAGCGTCGCGACGATTATATTATTTATATTTTACAACTTATTTTATACTTCTTAGGGTTGAGTGCATAGTTATTTCTAGATTTTAGTAAGCGCAGTTTTATTATTCCATTTATCAGATATCAGATATAAGAGATTAAAAGACAATATCTCATTAAGTTTAAATACTCGTTGCGGTGTACACGAACTATATATAAATACAGGATTAAAAAATATATTATAAAATATTATAATTTTTAAAAACATGAAAAGGGCGTTGATACCCAGCGGTTCAGTGGCATAAACCAACGATGGTTGGTGTGATTCTGACAACAAATTATTTTCTTTCCCTCGTTCTGGTCTCGCCAACACACAATTTCTAGTGTGATAGGTAGTAAGTAGGTGGTTCGGCTTCGATTCCCACTAGAGGGAATAAAATACCTATTTTTTTTTATTTCCTAAGCGCGGCATTGAGTTTCGTCATTTAACACATAAAGCCTCCTGAATTTGACGAAAAGTGAGAACCGAAGAGAGAACCAGATTCCCAGGTACCGTTTGCCTACCCTTCGATGTTCGTGATGCTAAAAAAATTGTTTCCTCAAGGTGAACTATAGTAACACTTACCTCTTTACTGTGCCCAATTACTGAAATCTTTGTCTATACCACAGCCAGGCTGCCGGTAGGCAGAATGAACCTCGTGTTAAAATACTCCGTTCTCCACTTTTCACGTTCTCCAAGTGTTGAGACATCCGAAATCCTATTTAGGAGTGTAGAATTGCAGAACTCAACGCCGCACTCCGTCTTGTTACCAGACCAAGCAAATGGCCAAGTAAATTCGACTCAGACGTTTCGTGTCCCTTTTACATTCAAACAGCCTTGCACTTATACCTCCTCTATATTAAGTAGTCACCATACCAAATAATTACTAAGTTAGAACAAAAGCTATAAATTTAGGCTACGTAAGGTAAATTAGGGCAAAATCTAGATCTAGAGTATTAATCTAAGTCTAGATTCTACAACAATAGTTGACGCGGTCTTAATGACCGCGTCAAAGGTGACATAAACCTTTATACTATAATGCGAACGTTAAACTGCTAATGAGTGCCATTTCTATTCTTATGTAAGGCAAAGTTTGCAGATTTATTATTTTTATTATTATTTTCACGCATAAAAATAATTAAATAGTGCTAAGACACTCTGCTCTCGTTTTTTCGATTAAACGTTTAGAATATATGTTTGATTGGACGTGATAATCTTAGGAACTACTGACTCGAATTGATTAACTTTTTGTGTTGGATAGTTTATTTATCGAGGAAAATATGAAGTAAAAGAAAGTCTTTTCAATGTAATTCACTGTATTTGTGGAATAAAGGAATGTGGCTTTAAAAACAAAATGAAATATTTTTTACTAAAACAAAGTATCATAACGCTAAGATCTGACTCTGCGTTCAGTTATGCTACTTAACACGCAATGCTTTGTACGGTTAGGGATCGTAATTGAACACTTGAATGCTGGATATGAACTATTTTATTATAATAATTACAATGTTATTTAAATGCTAGGTTCAATATATATTATAACTACACATACTTAAGATTTACCACCACAGTCTCTAGATTTCGTTCGTTCGAAAAGTAAAGAACGGAGTGTCTTAGCACTAAGTTCCCTGTTCCTACCCTGCTATATGCGGAATTAGATGCGAAAAAGAAGAGAGAAGAAAAAAAATTATTTAATTATAAACACCATGTATAAGCTAAGTGAATAGCAACGTTATCAACATAAAGACACATGCACAGTATTAAGCTATAAAGCTTAGACCATTGTGCGGTCGAAGCGAGTAAGATCTTATTAGAGATAGAGTCACCGGCTATCGATCTGCTTGATAAGACTTAGTTATGATCGAAATGCTTGTTATCCTGTACGTAAGAAAGCTATATATTTTTTCATAGATTCAAACATCTGTTGTATGGTGTATATAGATAGCACTGTTGGTAAAGAAGTTTTATATTAAGATTTTATATTAATCCATTTTAACCAACATTGCGGTCTTGCGAGAGAGAAAAAAGTATTGTTTAGCAAAGGTGGAGATCAAACGTAGCATGTACTTTAAATAAAAAAAATAACTAACTTTTTCTATTTAATAAACTTGGTAAAATAATGTATTAAAGTAAAATAATTTTATTGTTGTATTCTCTATAATCGAAATAAAAAAAGACAAAACTATATAGTCGTATATAAATAATATAATCGTATTATACCGTCGCCTTTCGATATATTTTTTAATTATTATTTATTTATATTAATATATAAATAATTAAATTATTATTTTCATTTTCTCGTTCTCGCAAGCTACAAAGCGCGCTGCTTAGTTAAGCCACTAAGCACACTATGCCTTGAACATTGAATGGTACGTGGAGGAACGATTCTCTCTTCACATTGTATTTCGTATAAAACAGCTGAGCAGAGTACCCTGACACATGCGGAATACAGCGGGGAGTTAAAAAAAACTCCCGTGAATAATCTTAATCGTGAAAATATCCATAATATTATATATGAATAGCCAGTCGTGGCGCAGGGGCACAAAGTGTAACTGTAAAGCTGTTGTGGGTTCTATCCTCACTCGAGAAATAATGACTGCGTCCTTTGACGAGTCCTGCCACTCAACACGCAATGCCTCCAGAATTCGGCAGAAAGTGTGGAACAGAGTGTCTTAACACTAGGTGCCCTCTGCCTACACAGTTGTGGGCGGGATGATCTGATTTGATTTAAATATAGCATGATTACATGCTATATACGTATAGCGCTACACTGCTAGTGGATCCTTCATTAAAATTCAATAGCTTTAACATCTTGCGCATTTGTTTTGTTCCTTTTGCGGAACCAATTTATCCCCTTTTGAAGCTTTTGTGAAATTGAAATCGTAATAGTTAACGAATTACCAGTTATTTTATGTCAAAAAGTGATATAATTTTTACTCATTAAAAGTTTAACGTTTTACTATTGGTATGTATTTACTAAGGTCAACAAAAATGTATATTTTTTTAATTTTCTTAAGTATTTTAAAAACTAACCTTAATTACTATTTTCATTCTCATGGTCTGCTAACAAGATAAAGCGCTGCGTAGGGTTCCGCTTTTCAACTTGCAAATTGTCATATGAAATTAAAAAAAACATCTCTTTAAAAATACTGATTTGACCTTAGAGTGAGCTACTATAAAGCCAAGAGTTCAAAGCATGACAAATAAAATTATTCCTCCGCAATATCGATATATTTCATATTATTCAATAAATTTCCAAGTAAATTCCAATTCTTGTAACAATAACCGACAGCACTTAATTTCTGAAACTTTTTCAATTTCGCAAAAGCGCTATAAACTCAAACAGAGTGAACATACGCACATAATTAAACATCATATTAAGTGAGTGTTCTGTTTTATTTCAAGATTATTTATTAGCAAATATTGTTGTTTTGCTTATATAAAAGTTGTGATCTTCTTAGAAGCGAGAGTGAGAAAGACGTGCTTAGATCAGATTTGGGCTCGTTTGGCGAATGAGTGACGACATTATGGAATCAAAGATTTATGAAACAAAAGTCAGAAGTGAGAGAGGATTACCAAGAATATTTCAGGGAGATAACGTAAAAAGCCCGAGGCACCCTAGAATCTATGAAGAGAAGAATGACAGTGGATGAGGTTACAAAAGCGTACAAAAACCATAACGTTTGGCGTTTGCTTCCTTGAAGTGAAAAAAGGGAGAGGACAAATAGCTAGAGATACAGAAGAGAAACATTTTTTTTAATATTTTGAGGTATAGGCACAAATACTTTTAAATTTAAGCATGTAAAGTTATGTGTAATAATTTTATATTTTGCCAAATTTGAACTTTAGCTTAATCTTATAATATATTTTTTATTCTTTTTCACTCAGAATTTTTTTTTTTGCTAAATTCCAACAGTCAACGCAAAAAATCTCGAATTCAGCCAGAAATAAAGAACAGTACATAAATGAACCTACTCAACTATATGCGGGATGTATCCGCAGTCCGCAGGGTGAAACTGACAAAAAAACTTTCAGCTAACTAAATGAAACTTTTGCATAAGTCTCGAGGTGGTCGTTTAGTAACGGCATCGAGTCTGACTGTAAACACGTCATTTTGATTCCTAATCGAGGGAATGATGCATTTTCATTTCTTAATTCTGATTAAATATAAAGCGCGGAGTTGAGTTTCGCTACTCATAACTCTAAGAATCAAGTTCTCAAAACTCCTCCTCCTCTCTCTCTACCTATCCTGCTACGCGTGTGACACAGCGTGAAGCTAAAAAAATATTACACTTTTTCTAATAAACAGTTCCCGAAATAAAACATTTTTACAAATCTCTTACAAAATACATAAAACAAAGGCAAATCCTCAAATCGAATGAGAATGAATCAAATAAATATAAGAATATGTGAAGAACAGATCGTAAAGCTACCCCTCTGGTCATAAAACGCCCATACTGTATATCCCCTTGTAATATATGGAATGGTTACAACGGACGGATGGAGTTTGCTAGTTTTTACACAATTTGACCGGTATTTTTCATAATAATAACAATTTAATATGGAAATCTTGTTATGTTTTATGCAATTATACAATTGGTAATAGCGAAAGATAGTGTCTTGACACTTCGTCCTCCATTTTTGGCCCAAAGTCGAGACATTGTGACTCGAAGCACTTTTCAGAAAAAATAAAAAAACCAGTGTCATTACCACCAAAAAAAAATATTTAACAAAAAAACCATCTTTTCAAAATTTTATCCGATCCCAACTCCAAAATATCCCAAAAGATCATCCACGAGATATTAAAATACAATTCTACTATCAATTAATTTAATTCAGCTTTTCGTTCAGTCCATTGTCTAATTTGATCTCAGAACAAAGTTAAAGTTATAGCTAAGTTAAATTAAAATGTATGTCTAACGGGAAACTTCTAACGTCTCGAATCTAACGGGATTAATTACTGCATTGTGGGTAGCATGCGGGTTTTATCCTCACGCCCTTATTATGATATGAACTAGTTATGATTCCAGGGTAGCCTTAGGTTTTTTTTGAGATTTGATTTTTTTCGAGAATTTTGTAGTTTTGATGTAACGTATTGTACCTGGATTTAGAGTTACCTCAGGCACTTAGAATGTGAATGTGTTATACGGACTTTTAGTTATTTCCGTTTGACCACGTGGATGAGTCCATAAAATCTAGTTAGTACTTAATCTAAAATTTATATGGATGTTGATATTTAATATCTAATTTTTTTTAGCTTCACACTGTATCCCGTACATAATAAGGTAGGGCGTTGCTTGCTGTGGGGCGGAACCCAACGACGTACTTTGCCTCGTTGTCAGAGCGAGGAAATGAAAATATTATGTAAGTAATTTCTTTTGTCTGAATCAAACCCACAACAAAATAATTAAAAGAATAATGCAAGATAGTTATTTTTCTCATTGTTTAAAATTAACGAGACATTTATATTTATTCATCAGTTGAGATCTAGCGTGTACTAAACTCTGGGAGTACTAAAAGAGGACCTCTCCAAAATCCTATGGAGAGCGGGGAAAAAACGATTCCATTTTGTGTCTTAAGGCTCACGCAAGGAAAGTAGCGGGCGAAAACTACATTTGTTAAACATCTTATTTATTAGTTTAAACGGTCTAAAGAAGTTATAAACTAAAATGTTTTAAAGATACACTTTTCAGATGTTAAAAGCAAGTTTTTACTTAAATATTTTAAATGATGTCAAATAATTTCTTGATTTACAGTTTATTATATAAATTCGTATGCTTTTTTGAGATACACATTATCGCAGCGGTACGGTATATAAATGTCAATACGACGGTAGTGGACTCTATTCCCAATCGTGGGAATAAGTAATTCTTATTTCTTTGGTCTGATATGAAGACAATGCACGACGTTGGGTTCCACCACTCATAGCGCAATGTTTAGAAAATTGTGCGTTTCACAGAGTATTAGCACTAAGTTCCTACTGTCTATCCTGCTATTTGCGGGATACAGCTACGAGCGTAGTTAAACAAAAAATCTTTTTAAATGAAGCAAGAAACTTTAAAAAAGTTTGAAACGCAGAAGCCTTATTCCATTACTGCCGGGCGATTTGCAAAGAATCGCAGAAATAAAACTTTTCGATCTCCTTTAGGTACGTTTCAAACTAAAACAATAACGGTAAATCGCAGTATCCAGATACCAGAATAAGGCCGCGGGCGCTTATCAACTTCTTATCAGTTCACCTTTGTGCCAAGTTCCGTTTATCACAAGCTTCGGTCTCGGACAGTGCCTCAATATTATTTCTTATAAAATTCTTATTCAATTGTTATGAATCAAGAGACGATTGAGTAAGTTAAGCGTCGGTTGTGTAAGTTAAGTAAGTATAAGATAAGCGACTGACTAAATGTCAGTAGATATCGGAATTTTGCTTTGATTTTAACTTTAATTTAGCTGGCGGAATCGCCATTATTACTAAGTGTACCTCGATTTCATTAGGCAGTACAGAGAAAATCTGTTATTAGACAATTTTTTGCCCATTTTAGAATCATCGAAAGAAATCTTGTATTTAGTGTCGACGTTCAACGCGATGCTTCTCGTAAAAAAATATTTAAATTAAAAATTAAGCCAACAAACGTTAATTTGCGTTTGAATTTACAATTATGTATTAAGCTATAGTCAGACATTTACAACCGTACCTCAATAGAAAAACAAATGAACCCTTATAAAATCACTTTGTGATCTCCTACTTCCCGTTGACCTACAATTATTACATTGTTAGGGAAACCTCGGTGGGTGAGTCCGACTCGCACTTGACTGTTTAATTTTAATTAAATAAAGTACTTAATTTTATTTTTTTTAATATAGGACAGGCTGAGGGAAACTAGTATTAAGTAACTTTTTCCGCTCAATTTTTAAGACATTCCATATTGAGTGCCAGAACTCAACGCCGCATTTCGCGCACATTAGCCGCCAAATAAACATAAAATAAACACAATCATTCCCTCTACCAAGAATCGATCCTGCAACCATCGCGTGTACATATTACTCATCTATATACTATACTTTTTTCCCAGTTAATTTCCACATTTTTCTTATTAACATGTAAAAGTTCGCTGAAGTCCAATTAAGTAGATAACAGAATTAAATTAAGAGTTCTAAGAGTAGTCTAGACTAGACCGGACGAAGCAGAAATCTTCTTTTACTGAGTCATGCTCTGTTGATACCCTTTAATTAGTGCCTTAAGTTTCGAAAGCTTTTTCTTAATATTCTTTTGGTCTCTTTTTAATACTTTAAAATGTGAAATGTTAATGTTTTTTTATCTGTGTACCTGCTTGTAGTAAAAAAGGCAGAGAGAATTTAGTGTCAAAACGTTCCAGTTTCAGAGAAATTAAATTAATGCATATGGAGAGTCCTTAAGTTTGGATTGAATACAAAACCATCGCCTTTGCATTAAGACATTGTGACACTGTTTCACGATAACCCCATATATTCATTATATTTCTGATATATTTATATAAAATAGAAAAATAACGATATAATATACATATTTGTAATTTTTTTAAGTACGTGTCCGAAATTTTCATCAGCAAAACCTATAACAATTAAACTGTAACTCATCGCTATCTGTAAATTGTGTGTTATATCAAAAAATCTAGTAATGGTTACATGTAATAGAACCTTTTAAAATTTTTATCTGCTTGTCTGTTTGTATGTGTGTTTGTATACACGAATCTCAGAAATGACTTAACCTATTTAAATGTAGTTTTCACTGTTGTAAAGTAATTCAGATGAGAAAATAAATAATTGTGTAGTACAAGCGGGTGAAGCCGCGAGCGAGTCGCTAGTATTTAATAACATTTTCCAATGAAAGAGTTGGTCTCTAAAAAGTCAAGAATAAAAGATGTGCAAAGATGGCTTCAATCTTCGCGCTCTCCAAACAGAGAATACGTTCAAATTTGAATTGTATTTAAAAATCAATAGTGAAAGTTCCATTTGAACAATTCTAGGTTAGGAACGGAATTGTCTAAATGGGAACAGAGTGTTTTAACAGCTATCCAGGTGTGTTATGTGAGGGATACAGCGTGTAGTTTTTGAAGAAATCAAATAATGATACTTTTTTTTTCTTTATAAGTATATTATATCATTTTTATATCCCCGCTGGAACGGAAGAATGAGAAAGGAGTGCTACCTACGTACCGTGCTAAGCGCGTATAGTATGAGGTTAGAAGGACAAAGACCCGGAAAACATTAAAAATATTTACAACTGGCTTTGGGCAAATGTTAGCCCAAAAAATCGCATATTTGAGACATCAGTATAAGTTATAATAGTACCTTTAGTATTTTTCTACTAGTTAATAAACATAAGGAGTAAATATGTTACAATCCTCAAGAGTAGGGCCCTTGATACTGGTCCGCCCTTGCACACAAGGCCTTGATGGAAAATATGAAAAGGTTCCCAGATCCCCACTGCTGCCTGCTGTATGATAAAAGATTAACATAATATAGTAAAAGTTCTACCATATTATCTTAATCTTTCGTTCGTTCGACGTTGCCCACACGCGAAGGCAGATAGACGAAGACGTAGTATAAAAAAATATGCTTAAAATTCTCTTTTTTCGACATGAGCTAAGAATCTTTAATTATTTTTGCATTTAAAACATTTTTATCGGTATAACAAAGAAATTAAATTGTCATTATAGTTCAATTTAACGTGAGTCAACTTCCTGAGTGATGTCCGTCGCGCGCAGTTGACTCGCTGAGTAATTACTGTAAAGTTTCGAATCGATTCACTTTAATATTCGAGTTATAAATTCAGTTACAACACTAGTTTTAATATATTATTATTATTCGATTTGATAATGTAAAGCTTCATAGTACGAGGAGGAGGCTCATTAAGGCCAGTTGGCGAGTTTTTTTTTAGCTTCACGCTGTATCCTGAACATATCAAGGTGGGCAGAGGGACTCTAGGAGGTTAGTGTTAAGACACTGTGCCCTTTTCCATTGAGACTATTCCGTTCAATTTAATTTCCTTTCAAGCTTTTAGTGCCACGCTTGTGCCACAACTCATACGCCAAGACCTACATTAAAAAATAGTACTGCCTGTAGTGTGTAGACTATATTTCATTTGCTTAAGAAAATATTTATATCAAAAAAACAACCCATACTTTCCTTTTTTCATTTATTGATTTCAAATCTTGAAATATTTTTTGAACCTAGTGTTAAGACACTCCGTTCCCCACTTTCCGCCGAGTTCTGGAGGTATTGCATGTTGAGTGGCGAACTTAACGCCGCCCTTTGCCTCGACACCAGAGCGAATAAATTAAAATATAAATGTTAATAAATTTTTCACTTCCTCGAGTGGGGATCGAACCCACAACCAGTCGATTTTACAGTAACAATGCGCCACGACTGGTCTCATTCGTTTATCATTATTTCAGTCATTTTTGAAAATCTGAAAATTTGAGGATTAATAGTCTAATATACAGTTAAGACTGTATGCGTACTTACTAACTCGAAAATGGAGCCCTTTCAGAAGTAGCGCCATCTACATCAAGGTACACGCTCACGTATGTTACAGAAGAAAAGCTCGTATTTAAATATATTTTTAAGAATAATGTAAAAAATGTTTAAATACGTTTTTACAGTTTGGGTAAATTGCAAATTGGGACGTTATACTTAAGCTTTAATTTTACATATATTATTTACGGACTATTCAAGACTTCTATAAGCAACCTATCCAATATGATACAATGGTTCAAGAATTCTTCTAGACAGAGATGTATCTTTAGCTGGCACTACCTCTGAAAGGGTCCCACTTTCAAGTTAGTAAGTACGCATGCTGTCTTAACTACATTCAGTCCTCAAAATTTCAAATTTAAATTCAACAGTAACTCGATGTTCTTTTTCAAAGAAAAAGCATTCTAAATGCAACACGACGAACAGTTAATGTTACGAATTCACTACAACAGAAATTGCACTAGACATTAATGTACATTTTCTGTGTCTTGTCGTGTAAATTTTTTTTTATGGAAAAGACACGGCAAA
>DWAO01003094.1:0-14761 GCA_018230605.1 Heliconius congener | reverse complement strand
TAGGTTCCCTCTGCCTACCCTGCAGTGTGCGGGATACAGCGTGAAGCTAAAAAAACATTGTAGTTAAATTTGAATAGCCTTAATATGCATTACCAGTAAGCCATACATTCTTATCGAACTTAAATCTGGAGATTTTTTTATGCCCAAAGATTGGAGATATTTAATAAATATTTAATTTTGACAATAATCACTATACTTTGTATTTTGTGGTCTCGTATATTAGATTTTTTAGATTTATTATAAATTGTATTTAAACAATCAGTGAAACATGAGTTTTTATTTTGTCAATTTATATTTGCACACATACTGATAAAAACTTACATATATAATATAGAATTTAACAAGAAATACAAAGGGCCATTGCCACCTACAATTATATATTACATATTTAAAAAAATAGAATCAGTTTATCAGATGTGGCCGTGGCGCAGGGACACAAACGTGCGGCTGTAAACGCTATTTGTGGGTTCGATTCTCCTCGAACAAATGAAATATTTATTTTTTTGAATGAAATGGAAATATTGCGGGATTCATTGCGCGTTGAGTCCCGCCACTCAACACGCAATGAATCCCAATTCGGCAGAAATACGGAAGTATTTTAACACTATGGCCACGTTCCCTCTATCGCCGTGTGAAGTTAAAAAAATCTGATTATTTTATATTTTAATCGTTGTAATTACAGTTTGATCATTTTAAACTCGTTTACAGCACTACTAAGCGTCGTAAGCACGCGGACAAAGTTGGAAAGGGACTAAGACATTTTTCAATGAAAGTATGTGAGAAAGTAAGGAATAAAGGCTTTACTTCATACAATGAGGTAGCAGATGAGCTGGTTTTAGAATTTGCTGCGGGAATGCATGGTTCAGCCGATAGCCAAGTATGTTTGTTTATATATCCATAGGTTTTGTTCTTTTTACTCTTTTTTTTGTACCAGAGAAATGAAAATATAATTTAATATAAATTCATTCAGAGTACTCTTGTGTCGCAGGTGCACAAAGTGTGACTGTAAACGCGACTGGTTGTGGGTTCGATGCCCACTCGATGAAATGAAATATTTACTTAGGTGTTGAGGAAAAAGCGCGGCGCGGCCACTCAACACACAATGCCTCCAGAATTCGCCGGAAAGCGGGAAACGGTGTGTCTTAATACTAAGATTTCTATGCCTACCATGCTGTGTCCCCCACACAGCATGAAGCTGATTTAATTTTTATTTTATTTCATTGTCCCGCAATGTAATACCTTGAATTGAATAATTGGGCAATGCTTGGGGAATGTAGTGACTTAATACTTAGTTCTCTTTGTCTATCCCGCTATATGCGGGATACACCGTGTAGTTATAAGAAAGCCTAGGTACAAATTAGAATTTCTGATACTTTTCTTATTTCTCTTGATATTCAACTAGAAAAAAAAATGATGACACTGATTGATTAAGAAGCTTATTATAATTTTAGATTTATATATAGCCTTACGATTTTTTTTATTACGCCCGAAAAGTGGTGACTTCTACCACCTTGATATATGCGGGAGCATGAAATATAACAATTTTAAATATTCTTCTTGTATACAATTGTTTGTTTGCTAATCTGAATTAAAAATTATTGTTTTGAGTTCTACTACGTTGATAAATATCTGTAGTAATTATTATATAGGTATTCTGACTGATTTTCTATGTACAAACAGTGATCAGTTACAATATTACTGACTAATAACTTTGTTTTCACGATTATTACACATTTTAAATGAAAATATTTTAACCGGCTTACCATTTTAATTGGTCATGGGTAGACCCAGTCAGCCCACTTGTGACCACGGACTACTGCAAAGTATTCGAAACGTCGGGTTTCCAAAATGTATAATCTTAAATATTCACCATTAATCCAGTTAAAATAGTTTCATTTAAAATTACTCGCTAATCTGAAATCGTGTATCGTCATCAAAAGTCACGTTTAAAAACAGAAAAGTAGAAGCGATGCCCAGTTAAAATGTAACTCAGAAAATCTTACCATTGCAGCAATATGATCAAAAGAATATACGAAGAAGAGTATATGACGCCTTAAATGTTTTAATGGCAATGAATATTATATCGAAGGAGAAGAAAGAAATTAAATGGCTAGGCCTTCCAACGAATTCAGTTCAGGAATGCACAGCATTAGAAAAGGAAAAACAAACTAAATTAGAGCAAATACAGAAAAAAACGCAACAATTACAAGAATTAATATTACAAGTAAGTTAATTTTTGTTAAGTTTAAGGTCATCGTGACGCAACGGCACATATTTTGAATGTAAACGCTACAAAATGCTACATTTTCAACACGCTGAATACAAGACAATACGAAGCGCGGCGTTCAGTTTCGCTACTGAACACGCAAAGTCTCCAAAATTAGACAGTGCGTTGGGAATGGGGTCTTTTTATAATAGAGTCCCACTGCTTACCCTGCTATAAGCGGGATAAACCGTAAAACAAAAAAAAATAGTACCAAATACATTTAATTAAAAGCCTCCTTTGAACAGATGACGCCTGACTTTTTGCGGGGTTCGCGAATTCAAACTTCTCACTTCCACTTTAATAGTTACAACACAAAATTGCTTAATTGGCAAAAATCTATCACATTGGGTTTCGATTTTAGGTTTGTATTGTTAGGAAAACTGGCAAAAAATGAAGTGAAAGAAGTGATTGGCATGGGCGATTTAAATGGCAACACATAGTCGTAAATGATTACTCGAATTATCCCTGTATCTAGTTGTCCAATAATAAATTAGCTTGTAACCACGCTTGGTCGATAAACACCTAGTACCTTTTTAAGTATTCACACCACTTTGATCATTATCTACTGTAAAAAAAACGTATGTTTGCATTAAGAAGGTCCTGAACTGACGCCGACGTGAAGATAACAAATTGTAATTCAATTGTTATACTCAAAAATTGTAAATGAGCTCAGTAATTTAATCTATTCTTATTTTTTCCAGCACATTTCTTTTAAAAGTTTAATAGAAAGAAATAAAGAAGCAGAAAACAAAGGTACAAAACCTTCACCATCATCTGCCATACATTTACCATTTATTGTTGTAAATACAAGTGATAAAGCATTAATTGACTGTAGTATCTCTAATGATAAGTGAGTACATATTTTAAGATAATTTTAAAGATAAATAGCTTTATGCATTTCCCTGCAAATAGCTCGGTAGGTAGAGGGAACTAGTGTTCCTAAGACATTGTTCTTCACACCACCTAATTTTCGAAACGAAATGGCGGAAATCAACGTCACCCTTTGACTTCTTACCAAAGCAAGGAAATGAAAATAATCATTCATTCTCCCCAAGATGTCATCCCCACACCCATAACCATATTTACGGTCACGCTCTATTACACAACGCCACAACAACTACATAAATCTACAGGTTACCAGATTTGATTAGAAACTATCCAGCAATGGTCCTACAGATAAATAATTATGTATATATTATGTTCATAATTTTTTTTTATTTAATTAAGTCAGTATAAGTGTAATGACTTAACTATGGAACCATACATTTAGTGTTGACATGATGTTGATTATAAAAATAAAAATTCACCGACATTAAGAAAAACATTCATATTTGTATAGTTTATGGGCTACTAATTCCTAAATAAGTATATACTGGGTTTTAGGAGGTAGTGACTTACCTGTTTTATAGATAAGATTATTGATATTGTCTAGAACCATATTAAGAAGAAAAATAAATAAGAAAACCCAAATCAATTTCGAGAATACAATAGATTTGCCAATTAATATAAAGATTATTTAATGAAATAACAAAAAATGGTCTAGGCAATACATTTTTAACTTAACTTATAATGATAAGCATCAAAATTGAAAAAAAGAACAGGATTAAATTCCCTAAACTATCAAAAGAACAACAAAGAAATAATATGTGATATTATTCTCCTTTGAATAAGCTCTTAAAAGAACAGTCTTAGTATGTACCGTGTATACTTAAAAGATGGAAACTTCAGCATTAATAATAAATTTAATAAGAAAATATCTTGGTATTTTTTTTTAAAGTCTATGATTGTTTTTGTATGTATCATTAATCCTATGTAAAATTATCCTCTTTCCAGAACGGAATACATGTTCAACTTTAACAAACGGTTTCAAATTCATGACGATATTGTTATATTAAAAAAGATGGGACTCTTATTTGGTAAGTTTAAATGCTTCACATATTTATAAATTTCATTTAAGCATTTTGTTATAGCTTCACGGTATATTCTGCTTATAACATTCTGTTTTCCACTTTGAGACATTGTGTATCTCAAAGTGGAAAACACTAACACTAACAAACATTGTGATTGGTGATACTTAATTCGACAGCTCTGGGTTCAATTCCCTTAAAGTATATGAGCACTAGTTTCAATTATTTGCGTAATTGAACGTGAAGTTTAACTTTGTTACTTTACTAAAATGAATTGCAATTGTACACAAACCAATAAAAAAATACAAAAACCCGCAAAATATATTTTTTTACTATTTTATTGCACAAATATGACATTTCTGTGTTCTGAAAAAAAGATTGCCTTAAGGACTTGCAGCATAGCTCCTTAAGACAGACACTGGAGTACATAGTAGTGTAACATGCCAACAAAAGAGATGTAGCCAGAGCTTGCAGTGGGAGTTCATCACCACTATATTATAAACTGAAAGTTCATATACAAGCTGGTTGTGCTCAGGATAAAGTGAAGCAAGATATAGCAAAATGTCTTTGCGTCAGAGATTCCTAGAATATGCAGCTCTGTAGTCATGTCTCTGTGAAACAGAGATCGAGAAGCTACTTCCACTTACTACTACTTCTCACGATCCACCTCCTAACCTCGGACTTATTTCGCAACTTGACGAAACTCATAATTACTTTCGACGCATGAAGAACGGAGAAGCCGTTTGTACCTGACGATATCCTGATCAAAGCGTGAACATCTTTGGGCTCTCTTGGTGTGCTCAAGCTTACTGACTTCTTTAACGATATCTGGAAAGACTGGTGTAGCACACCAGTGGCGGCTTAGTTTCGTTACCCCTGTTTACAAGGGGAATACAGCATTCAATATTATGATAGTGATAGGGGCATTAAGCTTATTAGTCATACCATGAAGCTTTTCAAGCGCATGATCGATTTCAGGCTCCGCGAAGAGTGATACTATCTCTAAGTTTCTATATGAATTTAAGCCTGGATCGTTTACAATGGGCGCCGTTTCCGCCCTCAGAACTTTAATGGAAGCAATTGCGGAAAAAAAGAAGAGCCCTGCATGTGACTTTTTTAGAACTGTTTTTAGAAGGCCTTTGTCTGTGTGCCTCGACAGTGTCTTTGCCAAAGGGATCCCTGAGGTCGATATTGTGATTATCAGAGATATGTACTATGACTCTGCTTCTACGATTAGGACTGCTATTGGCGACACCTGGAAAGGTTCACCATGGCTCGGTTCTTAGTCCATTCTTATTCAATGTAGTGCTGAACACTGTCTCGGCTCACATCCAGGACAAGTCTCCATGACTGATAATGTACGCCGTGACAGCACTCATTGATGGGAACCGACTAACGCTGCAGCGTAAAGTGTGACTTTGGCAGGGTGGACGGTGGACTTAAATTAAATGTTTCGAAGACCAAATAGGTGCTTGCGGGAGCCCAGACTCGAGCACTATCCTTATAGGTTTCGAGCCAACGGGACGGAAACGGAAAAGTTCAGGTACCTTGGATCCGTTATGCAGGAGTCTGGAGGAATCGATCACAATGTTCTTAGCCGGATAAGCGCTGCCTGGGCCAAATGGCGGGAGGTCAGTGGTGTGGTTTGTGATCGCAGAATACTGTCCAAGTTCAAGGGTCTGGTATACAAGAGCATCATCCGACCGGTTCTGTTATACAGCAGCGAATGTTGGCCAGCACTATCTCACTATATACTAGCGGATAAGCTCCAAGAGCGTCACCTGAGATGGTATGGCCACATTGCGCGCCGGCCTAGGAACTATGATTGATAGAAGTCTGTCCCTGGAGTTAGAGCCCCTGGACGTCCAAGGAAGCGCTGGTTGGTTTTTTTTTTGCATTGCATTGATCAATGCAGGAGAGCCAATGGACTAACCACTGATGACGTTAAAGTCCGTGCATAGTAGAGATGACACTAGGAATATACGCTGGAATTAATTCCAGGAGGAGGAACGTGAAGTTAAACAATCATTGATTTAGATTTTATATGAAGCATGACCATAGAGACTTGGATTATATAATAAACATAACTAAATAAACATTTTTATACTCTCATATTAATAATTCATATTATTATAGGATTAGACAAGGGAGAATGTACAGAGGAGGATATTGAGAAAGTAAAAAGTATGGTACCAAAGTCTTTAGAGAGCTATGTAGAACGTAAGTAAATAATAAATTCTTTATTCTTTCTTGTCTTGATAATTCACACTATTTATAATAGAAATATAAAGTAAATGTTTTTATACAATCAACATATGTTTTATGTCAATTATTTGGGGGCTTGGCACAGTCGGACGGCTTTCGGCTGTCATCGCGATGGTGATTCTTTCTCACGGTAATAAATTATTTTCATTTTCTCACTGTTAAGAAGACAAAGAGGTGTGTGCGTGTTGCTAAGTGGAACCATCCACTTAGCAACACGCAATTTCTTGAAATTTGGACGCAAAGTCGGTGATAATCGGTCTTGTCGTTAAGTTTTCTCTGCCCAGCCTGCTTTATGAAGAATATAGTGTAAATATTATAAAAAAATCTTAAATAGCGTATTAAATTAATTTTATTTATTCAATTAATACACAGCTAACTTAATTGTTTTTGTTACCACAGAAATGGGTCGAGGAGTAAAGAATACTCTATCAGACATTCTTGATCAAGAAGATATGGAAGATGTAGGGGAAGAAGAGGACACAGTAGAAGGAGAACCTGAGGGTGACGAGCAAGAGGCAGAGGGAAATGAGTTTAGTGAAGATAGTAGTGATGTAGACGTGTAACACTACGCCATCTTAAAATTACCTGTCACATTTGTACTGTAATCTAGGAATTTCAGATATGCATCATCCAGATCAGTGCAAGATCTTCTAAGTGCAATAATACGTTTTTTTACAGTAGACAGTAAAAATTGCCTTAAAATTGATGTGACTACTTGAAAAAGATACAAGATTGTACTGTTTTATCAACTCAATGTGGTAACAACCTAATTTATCAATTGCACCACTATATAAAGGGATATTTCAAGTAATCATTTTCATTCAAATCAAAAATTTCGAATAAATTGCAGTTACAAGATCCTGCACTGATACGGACAATATGGAAAATACACCATATATTGTTTAATAGTGTGACGCTTAAAAATTTTAAGGCTGTACTTTTATATATGTTTAATTTGTTTAACTGAAGTATAGCGGTGCTTTTCTGTGTGAAATAGTTCTCATTTTAAGAGTATGCTGTTATTTTTTGATAATTCTTATTATTATAAATTGTTGTCGAAATTTCAGGAGATTATCCTTTGTATATATATATTCATGTTATGTGTCATTGGTAATGTTTATTGTAAGTTTTTTTTTGTATACAACTGTATTATATTTAAAAATCATCACAACATACATATCAAATATGTGTAATTAAGGTCTATTTTTGTTTTACAATATCCTGGTTTAATGTTTAATTAGTTTTATTTTAATTAATTCTTGCTGAAGGTCACATAATATTCAATGTCTTACATGTAAATGTACTCTAACTGTATTCTTAATACATACATTTTATAAAAAACAAGCAATGGAATTATCATCATAAGCTTTTGTTAACTACATATATCCTACTAACAAAAGTTCAAAATTTATTGGAAATTTCATTAGCTATGTGATAACGTAAGAAAGTGACCATAAAGGTTTTCTTTTATTGAAATAAAAACATTTAATTTTATCATATGTATATCCATTACTAATGGCACAAATATAAAGATGAATTATTGCGTAAATTTTATTCAATATTAATTTGCTATATATAATTCATCATTACTTTAACAAATAATATAGCAGTAAAATATTGGTTTTATGATACATTATTAATGACTTGATCTCATGTGTAACAATTATTTCATACATTGGGAAAATGAACTTGCACAAGAAATTGAGAAACTTCATAATAATATAAGTTGTGTCCAATTAAGTAAATCTATCATTTATGTTCTGACTTACAATTGTGTAAAACATAAAAATAAAACAAGTTTTTATGATCTAGTCTTTTTTTTCTTCAATAACTCCATGCAAACTATTTTGGAATATTTAGAAATAATTAAAATTTGTTTAATTGATTTATATGAAATTGAATTGTTTATTTTCTTCATTTAGTTACAATCAATGAAATGAAAGACACAAAGTAACCTTAATAAATTTTATTAATTTTAAAGTAAAAATGTTTTGAAATCTATATTTATTTCAAATCATCATCATCAAATAGATCTTCGAAATCTGAAACAAATAACATGAAATAATAATTTGTCATATAAATATAATCATTTAAAATTAATGAAAAATATATATTCTAATAACAAAATGTTCATGCACAGTCAATATTTACTTATGAATAAATCAATAGTCTGATTAGACAAAGTGCTGAATTATGTCCAACTCAATAAACTCTTTCTCTAAATAGGTGGAGAAAACAGCCTATCTGCATGCAACAAGCAGCAATGTTTGTATGGAACTCCATATCAGAATCTTATATAAATATTAAAACACTTGGTTACTTGCAAAGCGAATGAGATTTGTTATAGGTTTTTGATTTTGCCTGGCTGAGCTGTCAAAAAAGCTGTTCAAAACAAGCAATAAGTATAAAAAAATTAATATTAAAAAAATACAAGCAAAGTCAAAGTCAAAAATTCTTTATTCCATAAAAATGCTTTTTGTTAGACATTTGTACTTTGTTGATTATTTGTTTGGACAATAAATATAAACTTTAAAAAAGATTTTTCAAGTGTGATATTGGTTATTTTTTATAGAAAAAGACAAGGCAAACGAGCGTACAGGTCACCTGATGGTAAGTGATCACCCCCAAAACCCCGTGTCACACCCCGTATGCAGCAATATTATATTTGTATTCATATCCAGATCCTATGTAACATCCCGGCTCTAAGGCCTATGCCTCATAATGCAATTTAATTCTAGTCTACAATACATTCTCTTTAAGAAGTAAAGTCCATACCATTAAAAAAATCTGCATGAACAGCTTTTTCATTAGCCGCTAAATCCATAAGTAAATTTGAAGGGCCACCAGCCTAGAAACAAAGTTTTCTGTTAATATAAATTGAATTCTGTATTAAAAAAGGTTTAAAAATAGAACGAAAAATAAATTTAATTTATATATTCGTACTTCTTCCATATCCATATAAGGACCAACACCCTCTGGGAACATTTCATCTGCAGCCACTGTTGGCTTCATGGTTAACTGTTTTGATTATATTTGAGTTTTACTTAGATTCTTTATTTATAGAGTATAATTATTGTACTTCTTTACCCGTTTTCTAAGTTGTTTTGACTTTTAGTTTTTACTTTTGACAATAAAGGGATGTTGGTATTTAATATTACAGATAACACTTAAAATTTATAATTCTGTTTGTCAATCACATTAAATCGATCTGAAATCGATTACTAAAAAGTTTGATTGCCGTAAAATAAAACTTAAAAGTGTAAAAATGCTTCTGTTTTGCTTCCACTTAGAATAAAAACATTTTTAGACTTTAAGGCCCGTATTTATAAACGGCTGCAAGCCTTGAGATCTGTGACATCTGAGATCTATTTTAAGATGCCGTTTTCATTCTAAAAAATATATCTATGATTAAAAACGTTGACCTCAGGCTTGTAACGATTCATAAATACGGATCTAAGTAATTACTAAATATTTACTAACGAAAGCCATCGGACGAAAAACTTTCCATGTCTATTCACCCCAGTTCACTGGTAGTACAAATTCGTATTTTTATCTTTCGTTGCTTTAACAAGTAGCTAAATCCTTTTGACTTTCTAAAGACTAGATACTGACTTCAACAATTTTTTTACATTTCACGGCTCTTAAAGGCGTGCCCATACACGTTTATAAAAACCTCTATATAGGTCATTTTTGAGTTTGGTCCCTCGGGTAAATATATGCTGTGCTTCTGTCAGTGCCATTATTTTTGACATAATGTACCGAGTACAACGTGATATTTCCTACTAAAATTGTTTAATTATTATAAATTAAAACTAAAAAAGTAATTGACGAATATTTAAATGAATGATAATATTCAAGTTTAAATAAGATGTTGTTATTCAAATAAATGCTATATTTGTATATGATTATAAAGATTCTTTGTATAAGCTGAAATTTCCAGTAAATATGTTATCCTATGAAGATAAGATTATACTTGCACCTATGGTGCGAATTGGTACATTACCAATGCGATTACTAGCTCTTCGATACGGTGCTGATATTGTGTATTCTGAAGAATTAATTGATTGGAAGTTTCTGCGGTCTAAACGGAGGTACAATGGTATAGTATATTAAAATTTAAAGTGTTACTTAAAAATATTTTACTAAGATAATAAATTATAAAGCTAGTCAAATTTAAATTAACATTTTTTTTATGTTATACCAACCACTTTTGAATAATATACAAGAAAAAGTAATAAAATTAAAATATACAAAACAAATACAATATACAACAGTTATTTTTATTTATTTAATAGGATATGAGTTTTAATCACACACATATACTAACTATATTTTAAATTGTTTAACATTTTCAAACATGTAATTATTATATACACATTACATAAGTACTGGTTTTTTTAGATATCCTCAATACTGTAGATTTTGTTGACCAAACAGATGGAACTATTGTTTTTCGAACTTGTGCTGAGGAAAGAAATAAAGTAGTTTTACAAATTGGTACTTGCTCCCCAGAAAGAGCGCTAAAAGTGGCTAAACTAGTGTAAGTATAATGTATATGTTAATATTCAATAAATACAACATGTTTGAAAAAATCATACTTTATAATGCTTTTATAGAGAAAGTGATGTAGCTGCAATTGATGTAAATATGGGTTGCCCTAAAGAATTTTCTGTAAAAGGTGGAATGGGAGTTGCCCTATTGGAGGACACAGACAAAGCTTGTTGTATATTAAAAAACTTAGTTGATAATATATCAATACCAGTGTCCTGCAAGATTAGAATATTTGAAACACCTGAAAAAACTTATGATGTTGTGAACAAACTAGTCAACACTGGAATAAAGGCAATAGCTATTCATGGGAGAACTCGTAATGAACGACCACAGCATGCAGTGCATACAGATATTGTACATTATGTTGCAGAAAGGATATCAATTCCAGTTATAGCAAAGTAAGTAAGCTATAACCCATACATAACTGAGTGGCCAATGGGAAACCTGGTGTTAAGACACTGCCTGTGACGTTATGGCAAAGGGATACAAGCATACAACTATAAATGTGACAGTTGTGGATTAGTTTTCCACTGAGGAGAGATTATTTAATATTTGAATTTCCTTGCTCTGGTAAGGAGGTGAAGCATTGAATTCCACCACCCAAAACGCAATGTCTCAAGTATTAGGTGGAATGTGGGGATTGGAGTGTCTTACACTAGGTTCCCATGTTCCCTCTGCCTACATTGCTATATGTTGGTTACAATAAAAAAATGATGAATTTAAACTTTTTAGTGGTGGTTCAAGAGAAATTGAAAAATATGAGGATATTTTAAAATTCAAAGAAATTACAGGATGCTCAAGTGTAATGATTGCCAGAGCAGCTGAATGGAATTGTTCAATTTTTAGAAAAGAAGGTTTATTACCCATGGATACTGTTATAAAGGAATATCTAAAATTTGCAATTGACTATGATAACTCACCATCAAACACAAAATATTGTATCCAAAATATATTAAGAGAATTACAAGATACTCCAAGAGGTAGAATGTTTTTAGACTGTCAGACATTGGAGCAAATATGGTATTTTATTTTCTTATATCTTATGTACCCAAATAATTAAAATGGCTTCTTTGCTTCTTTTTACTTTTTTTGCTTGTTTTCTGCAATTTTATTAATTAAATGTTGAGGCCATTGTGGTGCAGTGGGATAGTCTTTGACAGAACTACAGCCTCACACACTGCTAGATATAATATGGTGTAAATGTGAAGATTCTCCACTTCCCACTCAAATCTGAGACATGCCTGCCGAGTGGTAGAACTCCATATGCCTTGTCTCACCAGAACATAATAAAAATATATTTTAATCTTATTAATATATATATTTTTTTAATAAAGTTTGTTTACAAACAAGATTTTGCAATAACAATATACCTTATTTTCTTTTTAGTGCAATTTGGGACTTAAGAAAATATTGTCAGGAGAAACAAAATGAATATCAAAAAAAAGGTATACAAGGAAGATGGCAAGTAACCCCTGATGAACTAGAACCCCCAAATAAAAAAGCAAGAATGGGGGAGATTAATTTAGAAAATGTCATTCAAATGAAGGTATACCTTCTCTCAGTACTATCAGCAAATTGTGGCCACCCTAAGGATTTTCTAAACTTATATACAAAAATTCACTTGGAAAGAAAAGAATCAAAAAAATCAAAATTTGCACAACCAGTAAGAGCTAACTTAAGGAGGGCCACAATTTGTTGATCATACCATAGTCAAATGTTTTACTTTGGTTTCAGTTTTGATTTCTTTAAATATTAATAACTTTAGGCCAGTAATTGTGCAAGGGCACAAGCATATGACTGTAAATGTGACTGGTTGTGGGTTTGATTCCCATTTCTTTGCTGAAATGTTAAGGCAAATCAGGGTGTTGAGTCTGCCACTCAACATGCAATGCCTCCTGAATTCGGCAGAAAGTGGGGAGCAGTGTCTTAGCACTAGGATTCCTCTGCCTACCTTACTACGTGGGAGATGAAGCTAAAAACAATAATAATAACTTATGATACTTGCTAATATTTCAGGTCTGCTTCATTAGAGCCAATTACAATGACATTAATTTACCAAAAGCACAACTTCATGCTTGGGCTGGGAAAAAAGGTATTCCACTGCCTAACTATGAAACTCATCAAATTGAAAAATTATTTTGTTCTATACTTACATTTAATGGTAAAAAATATACATCAACATTTTGGGAGAAGAATAAAAAATTTGCTGAACAAAGTGCTGCATTGGTTGCTTTATTTCATTTGGAATTGTTAACAGAAGAAGATTTAATAAAATTTGGTAGCATAATTAAGTAATTTTTTATATTTTTTGACAGTAATAAAGTTCTATCAAATCAGTGTTAACAAAAAGGTGATAATGATTGTTTTATTTTCGTCCATATTTTAACACCAAGTTAATTTTTAATAAGTTATAAATGCATGAATTTAAGAATTAATGTCATAAATATTTTTTCAATTGACGTTTACTATTCAGTTGTGTTTAGCGTTGCTGTTTCTTCATGTTTTCAATATTTTGGACTAGTTCCTTGTTTAAATCATCTAATTTTGTATTTAAAACATTTTGTTGGTTTATATCTTGTCTCAATTTGTTAATGTTACAGTAGCATCTATATACATCCTGCAAAAGATCTTCCATTTTAATAATTTTTAGTTCTTCATTCGATTGTAGTAAACTAGAGTCGGATACATCGTCTAACACATTCTGGGAAGTTGGTAAATTCGGAATTATATATTTATTACAGTCCATAATTTATTTGACTTCCAAACAAAACAATATTTTACTATAATTATAACTTATAGTACGGTAAAATAGACAAGCAATGGCACTTGGCAGGTACACAGTGCAGTTCTTTTACTAATGTCAAAATACAAATGTCAAAGTAGTGATGTTCTTATTCTATGTAACTGTAAAAGTAAAGAGCATAAGCCCAACTCGATTAGCTCGAGTTAACTAGATTTTAATGGTAATCGATGACAACTACGACTGATGAGCTGAATTACTAATGCTAAATAACTTCAGTCCTTATAGCCCTACAGCCGACGGCCTTTCAGGCAAGTGCGTCTGCGACAGGACGCGTTCAAAAGCCTCCGCCCGTTATTGTTCAGGATAAGCAGACCAAGGTGTCAGTTGGGATGATCGCCTAGAAAGACCACTGCACGAGCCACCTAGGCCATCAAGGTCCAGTGCCCTGCCACGTCCGATCACTGCCGTCTCATGGCACGCCTAAGAGAAGCCAACGTTGGCTTTCACACCTACGCGCTGAATAAGAGTGCCATTTAAATGTTGTAGTTAAGGGACTCACTACTCCTTAATGAGTCCCATCGGGCCTTGTCTTTCAGGACCTTGAGTCCCAAGGCTTCCCCGTCCTTGAGGTACACTGACTTGTAAATTTAACTCGATTGGTAAATTTTAATGTTATTTCGATATACATTGGTTTAATCGGGTAGTGTCATTGCTGCTAACTTTACGGACAGTGCCCGAAATTGCAACTGCAATTTATAGGTGACAGACCTCGCAGTCCCACCTAGCTGCATGCTGTGCAAGAGAATGATCCCGTAAGTTACCGCGGGTACGCCAGGACTGCGTGGCTCACCAATCCTGGGCAGAGGGGCAGGCCAGGAAGGGTTTCGAAATCCTACAAATTCAAATCCTACAAATCCTAAAAATTCTTTACATAATTTCAATTTTCATTTTCAAGCAAAAAATAATGTAAAATTTATTTAAAATGAAACTATTTTAACCGGATTAATCGCGTATATTTTGTATTTTTAT
>DWAO01003093.1:0-14763 GCA_018230605.1 Heliconius congener | reverse complement strand
AAAGTGGGGAACGGAGTGTCTTAACACTAGGTTCCCTCTGTCTACCCTGCTGTGTCCGGGATACAGCGTGAAGCTGATAAAGATAAGTAAAAACCCAAGTAATAGTTTTATTTAGTTATTTATGCTATCGAGTAGATTAAGATACTTTAGTGTTCAAAATAGAGTACAGTATGTTTTAAAAAACCGATATCGTGGCGCAGTGGTATAATCTTGAGACTGTACACGCGTCAAATTCTGAGTTCGATTCTCTTTTCCTTTTCAGTTTCGCCACTCAACACGCAATGCTGCTACATGCGTGATACAGCGTGAAGCTGATTTTTTTTTTAGCTGGTTTGATGGGCAACCAAAATCAAAAAAATTGTTCAATTTTAAGTAATTCCTGAGATTAGTGCGTTCAAACATACAAACTTTTCAGCATTAAACTATTTAAAATTAAGTGATTTAAATAACAGTTTCAATATAAGCCTATTGTCTAACGTCACTTACCTAACTTAAAGTCGTCTAAATCTTGTTCAAGCTTGTCCGTTCGTGACAAATGTTCCCCTTTTTTGTAGGTTCCGAACAAAAGGTTTACTTTTTCGAAGGTTTACTTTTTCTGTTTTTTTTTGTTTACCCAAAACTGAGAATAGAAATGCTATCCGGATCCACACTCTAATTTGAAGTAGTCAAAGTATTTAAAGTATGCGTAAACCGATCGCTTAAATAAATATTCTTAGATTTGATAACATTCTTATTCTTGATCGTTGGTGCGACGATCGTGGGTTCGATTCGCATTCGGGGCAATTAACTATTTTCATTTTCTCGCTCTAGTAACGAGACAAAGCGCGGCGTTGAGTTTTGCCACTACACGAAATGTCTCAATAAACCGCTGAAAAGTGAGGCCGGAGTGTGCGGAAGGGCCTTAACACTACGTCCTGCCTACCTTGCAATATGCGCAGAATAAATCGAGATGCTCGAACCCATAGCCGTCGCTTTTAGAGACAGATACTACGCCGCGTGACACATATAGAGGTTAAATGGAAAAAATATATATTTCTCTACATATACAAAATTCTCATTTTCATATAAAGTTAAAATGGCATATAATTTAATTACGTCACTATTATACCATAAAAGTATTTTCATTGAAAATAAAGTTTTACATTTTCCACAGACAACCGCGCGACTAATGAAAGTCCGTGTAAATAATATGAATTTGAAATAACAGGTGTTGTATGACAATCCGCCTTCATAACTCTAGCGTACAGTGGATTTTGTATGGAATGTATGGAGTTGTACGAGAACATCACGATTTTAATATAGTTTTTTAGTTTCACATTGTATCCCGCATATAGCAAGATAGGTTGAGGTAACCTAGTGCTAACTTACTGTGTATTCCATTTTTTGTTAAATTTATGAGGGCCTCATAACATATTATAGTATTTTGTATTAGAAATTTAAATTGGCTATAAAACGCTATGGTTGTGAATTGAAATAATTGATTGAAAATATTTTTTTTTTATTTTTTTTGGTAAAATAAATCCCAACGTTGAGTTTAATCAACGTGTATTGCGTACATGCATTCGGATTCGAACGAAAAGTGGACAACATAGCAGGTAAGGTAAGAGGTAAGTTAGAATCATAGTGTTAAGGCACCCTGGTATTAAGAAACTTCTGTTTCAAGTTTACGCCGAACTATATAGAAAAAGAAAATATTAAATATTTCATCTTCTCGAGAGGGAATCGAACCCACAACCAGCCACATTTACAGTTACATTGTGCCTCTGCGTTACCACTTGCCTCAAAATACTTATATTAATAGAAATGATACAAAAATTAAACATCATCAACTCTATACAAGCTTGGGTTTTCCAACAAAAAGTTAGGACCTGTCGCTAATCTGGCAACGAATTGCAGCACGTAAGCTCCCACTGTGACTAGTATACTAACGTGTAGGCATATAATGAACACTTTTAACCGACTTTACAGGAAAGAGATATTAAACAGGAACTTGATAAGAAGCGCGGCGTTGAGTTCTGCCACTCAACACGCAATGACTCCAGAATTCGGCAGAAAGTGGGGAACAGAGTGTCTTAACACGAGGTTACTTCTGCCTACCCTGCAATGTGTGGGATACAGCGTGAAGCTGATAAAAAAAACTTGTTAAGAAAAATCTATTTAAAAAAATATTTTTTGAGCTTTAATGATTTTGTTTCATTTTCATCGAAACAATAAAATCGATGAGGTACTCTTTAGTATTTACTCTTTGTCTTGTGTTTATTCTTCATATAAAAGGAGATCATTTATGTGTTAATAAATATTTATCTTAAATCTGTTCTTCCAACTCCCATAAGAAATCAGAGAATTCTTCTGTATATCGACATGCATGATAAATTCCAACTTTCTAAATGCAGTAGCTATCGCCAGTGCGTTATCTATCATAAAATATATAACCAAGGTTTAAGTCCTCCAGGGGACGCCCTTGCTGACGACATCCTCTCAAGCAACCACGTAGTGCTTCTTCCCTACCCAACCGGAGTACCTATAAATGCCAATAATAAAAAACAAAAATATTCATGAAATTAAAAAAGGAGAGGCCTTTTCCCATAAAAAAAACAGTATTACCATCAATATTTACTATTAAAAACTGTTCATTTCACTCGATATATTGAAAAGCATCCTGACAGCGTCCGTCCCCTTACATATTGCCAGTTTTAATAGTTTTTAATCCAGCTTCAATCCAGTGATGGGAAATATGATTTTTTCATAAATCACGTATAGACAACTTGACAAGTGTTTAAACGCATCTGTGTCCGAGTGAATAAGTAATAGCTATCATAGCATTTTTTTTTATTAAAGTGGGGAACGGAGTGTCTTAACACTAGGTTCCTTCTACCTATGCTGTTATGTGCGGGATACAGCCTGAAGCTGATTTATTCGATTTTATTTTTTTATTTTGGCTAGAAAAGCAGAGAAAATCGAGTGATATGCCTTTCGGTTCTGAAAAAATATCGTGATAGTAACAAGGCTACACCTCAAAAGAATAAACCATTTTTTTAATAGTATATAAATAAATTTGGAAACAAAATTATTATAAACATCATGGCGCGGTGAGTTATAAAGTTGTAGTTAAGTGCCCCTTTAGGAGAAGGGGAAAAATTATTATATTTAAAATATTTTTATTTGTCTGCTATGATAAAATATACTGAGTGCGGCGTTAACTTCCGCAAATAAAGGCAATGTCTGGAGTTCGAGTAGGATGTGGAGAATAGAATGTAGAACAACAAATGCGCTCGTTCTACGAGTTTAAAATCATAGAAAGGAAATCGAATCTACAACCACCGCTCACATCCTCCTCAACTACACTACATCAGTCATGTTTTAATGAATATATTTATCATATTCGCTGAAACTGCACAGTGTTCCATACAACCTATTTAACTCAGCAGTCGCGCGGAAAATCGACGATACGATGAATTTATGATTTTAAAAGCATTTTTCATTTTGTTAATGTAAGCTATAAACAACTTGGTGCTTTAAATGGTCATATATAATAGTTGAAAATATTATTAAAATGGTATTTGAGGCCGTAGTAGCTCAAGCACAACGTTACGGTTTAAGTGCCGCGATTGTGGGTTCGATTTTCTTGATTTTTTTTATCTCTACACATGCTTATCTACTCATTAAATGAATATTTTCATTTTGAGAAGTCAGTTAAAGGTCATATAAGTCTGTATTCTATATTTTAATATTAAAAAGTTGAATAGTGTATAGATCGTCATGGCATGGACCACAAGCGTGTCACTGTTAATGCGACGGTTGTGGGGTCGATTTACACTCAGAGGAAAGAAATATCCAATACATAGTTTAATTTCTACCGTAGCGTTTGGCGCTTCATTCTCTCTAACTACCCCGCTAGGGATAAAGCGTGAAGCTAAGTTAAGTTAGGTTTAAGTCATAGTTTCATTTCTTCGCTCTGGTCCTTTCCAGACCAGACAATGAAAGTGTCTTTATGGTGAACAGTGTGCCTTACACTAGGTTCCCTGCGCTTACCCTGCTAAATATAAGACTGAGTAAAGCTAAAAAAATATTTGAATACTGAAGTCAATTAAGTATTTGAATATTTAAAAATTGAACAAATTGTTTGGTTGAATACGCTAATCTTAAGAAAGGCTCGAATTTAAAATAATATTTTATGTTAAATAATCTTTCGATTAACCTATAAGTTAGAATTACATATTTAATCTTGAAAATATTTCTTTTCCTCGATCTGGAAACGAGGCTAAGCGCGGCGTTGAAATCCGCTACACATTACCTCTAGAATTCGGCGGTGCGTGAGGCACAGTGTGTTTTGAGACAAGGTCCCTTCTGCCTACCTTATGTTTAGAATAGAGCGTGAAGTAAATAATTTAATTGTATCTCATTGTACCTCCAGAGTTAAGACCCACACTTAGTATTAGACAAAGGTGGCTTCGCCCGTATGGCTATACAGGCGAAGCCACATTTGAGAGCTAGTATATTTATATTTCCACAATTTCACACTAAAAATAGTAATTGGCCTACCAATGTACAGTCATTTGCATATATCCATATCCGGTTGTTGTTTGTGAAATTGAAAATGAATATTATGGTAATGGAAACCCCATAAATTAATTACTGCAAACACTCACGTCAAATGAGATGTTTTAACACGCGCATAAATCAAGTTTTCGTATTATAATAATTTTAAAGTGCTAATAGTGATATTGAAATTTAAAATGTTTATTCACGAATTATATGTATGAATCGATTTTATTTATTTTTTCTTAATAAAAGGACTCAGAAATCATGATTTTATTGTGATGTGTAAACGTGACAGATTTTACGTTGGATTCTGAAACAAGGAATAAAATATTTTGTTTTTGTTTTCTCGCTCTGGTAAAAAGGTAAACGCGGGGTTGAGATACGGCATTTAATACGTAATAGCTCTATAATTTGGCAGAATGGAAGAGAGCGGAAGTGTCTTGATTGAAACAGAGTGTCTCAACACTATATTCTCTCTGGCTACTCTGCTACTTGCAGGATACAGCGTGAAGCTAAAAAATAAAACAATAAAATAAATAATAGTTATACTTGAGGCCTTTGTGGTGCAGTGGTACAGCACTTGATCGTATGAGCAGCGTCTGTGGGATCAATTCCCACCGTGGATAAATCGCGACGACGTTCAGCTTCAACACGTAACAAGCAATTTTTCAAGAATTGAGAAATGGAGTGAATTAACACTATGTTTCCTTTACCTTCTTCGGTATATGCGGGGTACAGCGTGAAGCTAAAAAAAGAATCGAAACAGAAGAAATCGAATAAAATACAAATGTCCTACTTTGAGGTAAAATGTTTAACGGTAGCGCCATCTATTGACACACCTACCGTCATTGTGTACTTATATTAAATTGTAAGAGTTTTGGTTATTTTTGTTTTGTTTGTGTTTGTTTTTCTATTGTAACAAAATTTTATATTTATTTATAGTCTGAATAAAATTTTTATAATTAAAACTTATAATTAAACTTTTTTTTTGTATATTTGATAAAGTGATAAATAACATAGAGAAGAAATATATAAAGCAGAGAAATTTGCAATTAAACACTGTGGCAAAACAAAAATTAAAATATTTTCCGTCCGTCCGTGCGAACTGTTTTTTTAAAATAGCGTCTGACTGTAAACGCGAAGGTTGTGGATTAAATTTCCACTTACAAGTATAATTATATTTTAAATTATATTCATTTCCGTGCTCTTTTTTCCTTACAGACAAAGTGCGGTGTTAGATTTCGCCATTCAATACTCAGACAAAAAATATAGAGAAGAAAATGAAAAACGAAGTGTCTTAACACTTTATGCCCGCTACATACACGGAATATGGTGTAAAGCTCCAAAAACATAATTTTTACAAAAATATACGAGTTTAATAAAACACAAGCACAATATTGGAATCGCCAGCGTTACTCATCGTTCCACTTCCAACAAAGCGAATTTACCTGAGTCCAAGTCCCGTTGTATGTAAGATGTAATGTTGCGTCATGTTGATTTGTTTTATGTTGAAATGTGTAGATTTTTCTTATGTTATTTAATGTAATTAATGTTTATGTTTGGTTTTGATTTTGTTTATGTTATTTAATATTGTGTTTTTATGTTTATTTGTCTACGGTACGGAATACGGTAACCTAAATGTGTGGTAGTTTAATGTTAGAGATAATTTTTCTTTTGTTATTTAATACAAATAATGTTTATGTTTAGATTGAGGCTAGTCGTGGGGCAGGTACAAAAGTGTGACTGTAAAATCGACTGGCTGTGGGCTTAATCACCATTCGAAGAAATGAAATATTTATTTAAATTTAAAATTTTCAATTCTTAACTCTGGTTTCGAGGCGGCGTTGTGTTCCGCCACTCAACACGCAATGCCTCCAGAATTAGGCGAAAAGTCTGAACGGTGTTATATTTATGTATGTTAATATTTGTATATTAAGAAGATAAATATGTTTATTGTATTTTATAGCTTCACGCTGTATCCCGCACATGGGTAGGTAGGCGGAACACATTGCGAGCTTATTGACAGAACTCTGCGCCGCGCTTTGCCTCGTTACAAGAACAAGGAAAGGAAAATATTAAATAGTTCATTTCCTCGAGAGGGAATCGAACCCACAATTTGCCTCGTTTACAGTTTATAATTTTGTTTTTCTATTATTGTTAACTATCACAAGATATTTTATATTTTGCATAAATATAGATAATATGTAATATTCATTTTAAATTAAATGTTCAGAAAATATGTTTGTATGCTGTTATTAATTTTTTTTGGTAATTATAAAATAAATTAGTTAAATCCCATAATAATATGAGTATGTAAGTAAATGTTTGTTTTTATCGGTCATGTCCTATTTACGAATATTATGTGTTATTATTATTTATTTTATTTTCATGTAAAATAAATGAATAACTTAACAATGTATTTGGCTTAAATCACACTAGACAGATTTAACCTAGTGTATCAATTTTCGAGACATTACGTGTTGAATGGCAGAACACAACACTGCGAATAATTAGTGTATTAGTGTGTTTTGCTATAAGTGTAAATTTTATTTGTGTCAATGTGGACATATGTTGATGTATTTAATGAAAGTTATAGCTACTTTCGGTGTACCTGAAAAACATAAAAAAAATTCGTACCTTTTCATACGTTTGCATACAGTTTTGTAGAATTATGTTTTTTTTTCTCAATTATGTTAAAATCTACATTTTATTTTATATTACTCAACTTAAATTATCATATTTAATATATTTTTTAGTATATTAAGTATTTCATAATTGACTAAATACGTAAAGCTATAATTTTTCAAATATTTGCAAAAGTGTAAATTAATTTAAGTCATGTTAAATGACATTAGTTTAAAAAAATATATTATTATCTTTGGTTTTAAATTCGAGATTTGAGACACATCATAAGGTTTGTTTTATAACATTTTGTCAAAAATACATCAAATCTTAAATTTTACACTTTCATTAAAAAAAAAATTTTAACACTTCTTCAAACGTCACAAAAAATACTAAAATCGTCACAATTACAAAATCACGACCGTAACATATATTTTTACTAAACCGTTTACATTTCGAAAGCAGTTATCATTTTTATAGCCCGTATTGAGTAAATCTAAACAAAGGTTTCCACTCGGTTCTAAACGCCAATAAACCCAAAAACACCTTCGCACAAACCTATCGATGGCAAAACCGCAACCGTAAAACAGTTTATACGAGAGCTCTACTACAAACATAACTAAATTACTACTATAAAACGCACGCGTAATCTTGTCCTAGTATTGGCCTAAACTCACATTAGATCGGCTTACGAGAACAAAGAGCAGTTAAATTACGTCACGAAAATCGCATGTAGAGTCACACTCGCAAGCTCATAGCCGAGTGAACGGCTCTCGTATACCAACCCCGTGCCCGAGCACTCGGTCCTCACGTCACCTCACCCCATACGAAATAACCAACCCCATTGGTCGATTCGCTTTGGCGCGCTTTCATGAAACCAAAACAAAAACCCTCTTTCCACTCTCCATCCCTCTTGTTAAGGGATACCAACCGAACAACAGACTGAGAAAGCATATTTGAAGTTATTCTGTTGTCGAAATGATGTAACCGATTTGGAAAGAGACGCACGATAGTCTAAAATAGAAGAGTAAGGGAGAGAAATTATCGGTGTCGCAGTTTATTGTGGTGGTAGAGTGCGAAGGGAACGTGCTACCGTGCGTTCAACTATTAGTGCTTACATTATGCACGCACACATGTAGAGTTCGGCGAGGCAATGATGTGTACGAAGTATTATCCCTTATTACACGATCCGCATCCGTGGAGGCCGCACGTGCAGTCCGACCTCTTGTAGAGTCGAGGTGTCAGCTTGTTTACATCGGAGAGCTGCCCGATGCACAGTGCGTTAGTTAGCGCGATTGTGTCATCGACCGAGCGTCGATTATCGTTAAATTGCGAGTGATTCACGGACTATATTTCGTACTGTGTTCCTTCTGGCTGAAACTATTTGTGAAATTGTGAACTGATTTTTTTATTGCAAAGTGCATTTTGCTAGCCAAATTGAACTGTGAAGTTTATTCAATTTTTTAAAGCCGCATAAGTGTTTTTGTCTACTAAAGAACTCTATGTAGAGAAAATATTTTTTTAAAACTTTTTACGGACTTGTATTATTTTAAAGAATAGTAAAACAGTTTTTCTGTGTCATTTGACCTACTCTTGGGAAAGATCCAGACGAGACGTAAATTCTACAAAGTAATCCAGTAAAAAAAAAACAAAAAGTGGACTATAAAAAACAGAAGGGAATCGAAACCCAAACGCTCGCAAGCATTTATGCATACAAAACAAACCGCAATCTGTCCACGCTTCTTTCGTAGAAAAAGGCGTTGTGAGAAACAAAGATGGCTATAGCATTCAACTTGCCGAGCGAGAGAGAGGCAGCCGAGGAGAACTTTTCACGATTGAACCGGCTCCTCGCCGAGCTGTACGAGGTCTTATGCCACATCTTGGTTTCACGGCAACCTGGCCAAGAAGTTCAGGAGAACCGGCGAGGTGAGTGCCCTCGAGAGCCTTATATACCACCTTACCACTTAAGATGCAATTCGACCTACATCGTGAACTTGGTTATGGTAGTCGCCATCCTTAAGGTGTCTCTCGCCTCATCTCTCTTCAATGCGGTCAGATAAAAAGAAGACAATTAGATAAGTATTGTTAACGGTGATACTGCAAAGCAGGTCTGGACATTTGTTACGTATTTTTAAGTCCAACGACAAGTTCTATTGTATTTTTTTTAAATCTGAGATGTTGTGTCAAACTGCACTTAAATTGTAAATGGTGGTTCGAAACTAATTAAAAATGAAAGAGAAGACTCGAATCCCTTCATTTTTTGTTTGTTTCCGCATTTTTAATACGTAATCGCGCTTTTTGATGACTTTGCTACTCGATTCGAAATTTGAGTGAAGTTCGACAAAACGACTCTACAATTGTTTAAATTATAATGTAATAATACACGTATCGTAAGTTATACTACGCATTTTATAAATAACTTTTATCATATTTGGAAATGTATTTAAAACTTTTTTTTTTTTGTACACAAAATTCAATTTGGTCCATTTCAAAAGTTCGAGTTCAATTGTAATTTATTCTTGTGTTTCGAATATTTTCATGACCGTTTAGTGTTGTTAAGTTTATATGTTTAGTTATTTCAATTTGATCTCTTTATTTTGTTTTATTTGATTTTTAACTAGCGTAATTACTACTAGTTTAATTTATTTCAAGTTTAGTTCAAGTGAAAAACATTATTCATAAAGCATTTAATTTTTAATACTAAGATAGTAAGAAAATTGACATCCAAGGATCTCTAATTTTATATTAGTTCCAAATATTTATAGTCATATCTATATATTATTAGGTTTTTTTTGTGCTATTGTTTCATTTCGATTAGACACCAAATATTAGTTGTATGGAATCGTTAAAAGCTTTTACGGATCTCGACACTTACGCTGCTTCTATAGCGCTAACTTAACTGAAATTGTAAATATGAAAAATAAAATTCTGACAATTATGTTGGAATCATAAATTTGTTCAATTATGTTTTGTTTTAGTTATAAAAAAAATATGTAGAAAAATATTTTCATGTAAAAATGACGTATGTAGTTTTAAAATATTATTTTGTAAATATTGCATTTAAAATTTTGTGATGCTTTTTGTAAGCAATTTCTACTCTACCCGTATAGTATAAGCCGCATGTAACCATTTATAAATAACTGAATTGTGTTATACTACTATGTCCCTTAAGATAATTGTGAAATAAATTTATTATTTTTCAAAGCAATGAGATTTTTCATTGTACGCCTTTTACGCCTTTACAAATATTAAGCTTAGCTTGTTTGTTACTTTTCTTTTATATTTAAAAATAAATCAGTTAAAGAAACATTTATAAGCTACAAAAAATGATTAATTAAAGTATTTAGCAAAACTAAAGCTAACCCAAGATTTTATTTAAGTTATTGAAAATAAAAAATAAATCGAAATTAAAAATATCACTTATAGAATCACTCGCTACATATCCTTCATATTTACTAAATTTCTTAGAAAAAAATTAGACACGTACAAATTTAAAACTATTATAATACAAATAAGATATTTCTAGATGGATCGTACAAAAGTTTATTTCTTGCCAAACGTAATTACCACACACCCTTTATTAGTATATATGAAAACTAACATAAACTGTCAGGCGGTCGGTCTGTTCGTCAATCGAGACGAAAATATCTTGTTTACTCGAGTGCCTCAACTTGTTCAAACATGCACGCTGCAATAATTATTGTTTTAACAAAGCATATTGTCTTTTTGGTAAGACTTTAATAGGTAATAAAATATAGAGACTTGCAAGATGTAGAGACTACAAATATGTTTTTTTTTTATATTTCACAAGCAAAAAAGTCTTAGGTGGATAAAAGTCATAGAAAAGACTACAAATACGTTTTTTTTTGGCACAAGCATGAATGTTATAAGTAAATAAAAGTGATAGAATAAAAAATATAGAGACTGGAAATATGATTTTTTTTGTAGACACAAGCATGAAATTAATAGGTAAACAAAAGTGATAGAACAAAAAATATAGAGACTAGAAATATTTTTTTTTTGTTGGCACAAGCATAAAAGTGATAAGTAAACAAATTGACTTCTCGATTATAGTAAATGATTTTAATAACGCCTAAATATTTTTTTATTTATATATATGAATATGATACTTGGTAATGTCAACAGTAGCTCTATCAGTATATCCGAAGTGGTACAGTGTGATATGTAAAAACGCGACGGTTATGGATTCGATAGTCACTCGCAGAAATTAATTATTTATCTCACCATCCTATGCTATAATATAAATACATAGAGCGACGTTGGGTTCCGCTACTCAAAGGGTAGTGTCTTAAAAAATCGAGAGAAAGTGGCAAAAATAATTTTAACACTAGTTTCCGTCTGGCTCTTAATAAAAACAAACATTAAAATAATATAAACATTGTTATATTTTTTTTCGCTGTATTCCGCACAAAGCAATGAGGCAGGGAGAACCTAGCGCTAACATGTATTGCGTATGAAGTGGTGAAAAGAAAAATTTTGAAAACATTAAATATTTCCCCCGTATGTTAATAGAACTCAGAATCATCGCGTTTACTGTCATATATATAATATATAAACAATAAATATTTATAGTATCATATAATATGTTTTACGACAGTAGAATCTCTTCAACCCAGTAGTGTAACTCCTTTCCAAAGAACCAACGTAAACTAGTTCAAGCTTGAATCTAAACTTGCTCTGTTTCTAGTCACGAACGAGGCAGCCCAAGTTCAATATAACAGCGGATAGTTTATTTAGACATCAAAAACATATATAGTAATGTTTACTATAAAAAAATCTAAAAATATATTTTTCTAAAGTGATTGTAAATATTTTTACAATATACATATATTTTTAAAATATATTAAATATTTCATTTTTTTTCCTCTGATGACGAGGCAAAGAGCGGCGTCGTGGAACGAAATGTGAACGGAGTGTTTTAAAACTAGGTCTCGAGTTTCCCTCTGCCTACGCTGCTAAAGAGAATACAGCATAAATATAAGAAAAATATTTCTGTTACACAGAACTAAACTACATACATATGTATGTATGTTAATCAAAAAATATATATATTAAATAATAAAACATGTCACGTTGGTAAAAATCGATTAACTAGCGGCCGTCGGACATGTGAGTAATCCTTTAACTTGATACCAACCTCGGCTTTGTAGTGTAAAACGAGTCGACTTCGAAAGTAAAATCGATATTATTCAATGTTACTTGGACAAAGAAATCGAAAACGTTGAATTTCACTAACTACGTATTATAATATATATCATATTTAATATATATCATATGACCATAAGGTATGAAGGTAGCATATTTTTTGTGTTAAAGGTCAAAGGTCAAAATTCTTATTTCAATTGATTTTGATTTTTTTTGCTATTATAGAAAAATATGGAAGAATATTTTTTAAAGTATATACCAGGATAAATAAAAAGTAAATCGGCTTCACGCTGTATCCTGCACATAGGGTAGGTAGAGGGAACCTAGTGGTAAGACACTCCATTGACCATGTTCTGCTGAATTCTGGAGGCATTGCCTGTTGACTGGCATAACTCAACACCGCGCTTTACCTTGACACCAGAACAAAGAAATGGATATATAAATTTAAATAAATATTTCATTCCCTAGAGTGGGATCGAACCCACGACCACCCATACTATGTGCCCCTGCGCAGGAAATGCTACCAAATTCTAATGAAAACTTTCTTTATATTATAAATATCACAGTAAACTTGATTTAATATATTATTAATTATTATATTATAACAAAATAACACATAATATTAATACACAAAATCAAAAGCCAAACTTAAATAAAATGAAAATAAAAATACTGTCACTATTAACGAAATAAAAAATAAAATTCATAAAATTATTACAAAATCAAATTCGAATCGAGCTTCCCAATATCAATCGTAAGCAAAGCTCATCAAAAAGCTGTGTGGTCTCTACAATTTTTAGAAAATAAGTTTTTTTTTTTTTTGAAAATTTTAAAGTATTATAACATTTTCTACTAAGGCAATAAGGTGGTGAACTTTAAGCTTTAAGGTAAGTTTAAGTTAAGTAAGTCCTAACCGTGACTACAATAATTACAAATCAAGTGGAAAGGGACGCTTCGATAAATCCAATGGGCATAATATTTTTTGTTTGACTCTACATTTTTAAATGTTTTTATTGTTGGGACAATTTTTGATTGTAGAGCTAAAAAGGTCACGAATTTTTAAATATACCTTCATTATATTGTTGTTAAAAAAATACGTTACTGTATATGAGGTCATCGCAGCGTGGGACAGTCGGTTGTGGGTTCGATTCCCCTTAGAGAGAGTGTATGAACTCGCTCTGGCGTACGAACAATTGCGTTGACTTTGAAAACTCGAAGGAAAGTTAAAAAAATAGTATTTTAACACTAGGTTCTGTCTGCCTAAGCTGAAATCTTCATGAGATAGAGGTTATTATTATAAAAATAAGGAAATAATTATTTATTAAAATAAGAGAAAAAAGAACAAACAAATATTCCGTCATTCAACTCCCGCCAGTCTTGTTCTTAGGCGAAAAAGGAAAAAGGAGTATTAGGACACTATTTAAATAAGAAATATAGCGAGAAGATCTTTGACAGTTACATATTTAGTCAAATTTCAATATCAAATTAATTTAAATATTGAATATTGATAGATTGATATATTATATATATTGAAATTATATAATCAAAACGGTACAAAAAGTAGCTATGAAACCCTTCGTCCTCAAAAGTGAATAACACTTGACTGGATTTTTTATTAAAAAAAAAATCCATACTTGATGTGAAGGGTAAAATATTTTAACACAGGTGTTGTTTCAAACAGGTGCTTGTATCATGATCGTTCAATAATAATAAGGCCGTCGTGGCGCAGTGGTCCTTAGTTCAATTTTTTAAGAAATTAATAATTATGAAATTGCAAGCTTGTAGCTTGTTGACTGTAAATACAACGATTGTGTTATGGATTCCTACTCAGGGTAATGATATATTTTAATAAACAAAGCGCGTCGTTGAGTTACGCCACTCAACGCGCAATACCTCGTGAATTTGGCAGATAATGAAGAACGGAAATGTCTTAATGGGAACAGACTGTATCAACACTAGGTTCGCAGGTTCCCTCTAGATGCCTAACACAACGTGAACCAACTAAAAATACATAATTTAAAATTATGTATTGCCTTTTATATAAAAAAATCAAATAACCACGTGTACAAAAGTAATTATTATTATTAATATTATTTACTTTAACTACTTATATTTCAAATAAATTCTTATCACGTACATATTTGGATATTATTATTCGACTCGCCTTATAGATAAGTTAACCAGTGATACCTTCCTAAAGAACATGTATGAACATGCTCATTTTATGGTCAGTTAATGACTAAATCGGACATTTTACAGTACGATGACTATAACTTATAGCGTCTTTCTATAAAGGCGACGGTTGTGGGTTCGATACTAGGGGAAATGAGTAAATTTGACTCGTACGCTCTTGTAAGAAGTCTTGTAGCAAATTGCGGCGTTAAGGTCCGACATTTAATATTTGGGCGGAAAGTGATGACCGTAGTGTCTAAG
>DWAO01003092.1:0-14763 GCA_018230605.1 Heliconius congener | reverse complement strand
TGACTACCCCGCTAGGGATAAAGCGTGAAGGTAGTAGTAGTAGTAGTAGTAGTAGGTATGTCATTCCCCCTAGTGAGAATCGAACAGTCGCGTTCAAATCACATGCTTGTGCCCCGTAGCCACGACGATTTCATAGGGATCATCAGTATTTTGTATTCAAAATTCATAATTTCTAATTCAAGTTTCACAATAATTTGTGCCAAACATAAATGTAAGAGAAATGAGACAAAATATTAACGCCGCAATAAAATTTTTGTGGTTTTCTTCCGTGCAAATATTGCTGGAAGAACAAAAGATGGAAATCTTCAGAGGTTTTGAAAGGAACAGGCATTAAAACGTGTTTGAGCTCGACTTTCATCGCTTTGTATTGGTATATTTATTTTACATTTGCATTAGAGAAACCTTTGTGTTTGGCAGTTGAGTGTCCAGCAGTATTTAATAAGGGCTGTAGGTTCGAAACTTTGTCATTTAAATATATAATACTATTTTAGGTAAATTATATTATGAATGACGTTTCGCTCAAAACAAGACATTCCGCTCTCCACTTTCCGGCGAAATCTGAAAGCATTACGTGTCGAGAAACACCGCGCTTAGGCTTGCCACTTGAGTTTCGCTTTATCTTGTCAGAGCGGAAAAATGAAAATAATTTAAATAATTATTATAATCAATTTCCATCGACATATCTCTAAGTCTCTCTAAACATACATAAAACAGAATATTTCAATAAAACTATACAAAACATATAAATTACCCCAAGCATTTAAATCTGAAACGCCCAAAGACTCCTCCAATAGGCACTATCGCCCATAAAGTCCAAAGTGGCTAACTAAACACAACCGTCTACATCGTTAGGTAATCTAATTTGTTTACAGCGCTAACGAGGCCGTGACGGTCAGGCCGGCGGGTCTGTGACTTGTTTGTTAATGTTGCGATACTCACTCGTAGATGGTGGTGGTGGTGGATGCACTTGGTCTTTCAATATATTGAAAATTGTTGGAAAGTGTTGCTGTGTTTTAAATTTTTTGATGTGGTAAGCTGAATTTTATTGAGTGGGACTAATTTAATGGTGTATATTTTTTTAATTAAGAGTAAATTTCGTCACGTTTCTTTATATATTATAGATATGTATATATCATGCGTGAATAAGGTGTTGCTTCGTCATCTTAGTACGCTACGGTCTTTATAATTATGGCTATTATTCTTAACTGGCAAAACTATGGACATGGGTTCGATTCAAGCTCTAGGCAATGATCGATGGAAAAAAATCTATTCAATTTAATTTAATCCAATCAGATATCGCAAAATGCGGTGAAGATTTCTGCATGTAGCCAGTCAACAGCAGTGTCTCTAATATTTTACATTTAAACTTTTCCTCCTTAAAAATTATAAAAATAAAACACATCACAATTAAGCAATTAAAGCAAGTAGAATATTCAAATCCATGCTCAATACGCAACCAGCCATACTCAATTACTAACTTATTTCAGTACCACAATAATCAAATTAAAAGACACCACAAAGGCGTTATGAACAATGGCTAACAATACAGTATGTAGGTTTACACCCTTCTCGGAAATGAAACTACCGACTTCCTGCGCGAAGTGAATTCGAACGGATGACACAATGACAACTATTGTAGACGATCTCATTAGTAATAAAAGAAAAAAACAATTTAATTGTCTATGGATTCGAACGTTGATCCCTCGTTTGTTTTTACTTCGTTAGATATAAGAATCATTTTAGCTTGGTTGGTTTTCTTGATATGTAGGCGAAATACTTACTGGAGGCGATTCGTTTATGAGCGTTGTGAGTTTAATATGGGTTGAATGGCATTGTTCTCGCAAAGCAAAGGTAGAATGTTAAACGTATTGTTTGGTTAAGTCATATTTCAGAATTTTCATTTTCAATTAGTTTTAATTTAGTAGGGTAGGTAGAGGTGTGTGTGTGTGTGTGTACCGTTACAGTGTAGTTGAGATGTGTTTATGAGATTATGTTGGATTTAAATATCAATCCAATGCATATTGATATTTAATAAACATGCGATTTCTAGTTTCATTATTTTAAATATGATGTTAGATTTCAATACATTATACTAGTACTTCTTAAAAGGCTATAGGCTTACAATACTTTACAGGATGCTATGTATACTTCAAACACCAAGAGCCGAATATTACGTTCCTTATTCACGATGTGTTGATTACAAAACATTCAATACATATATTGCATGAATAATTTCACATTTTGCGGAATAATCTGAGGGAATTTATATTTCAATTTGCCTTTTTTTAGCTTTGTGCTGTATCCTACACTTAGCACAGTAGGCAGAGGGAACCTGGGAAGTTAGTATGACACTCCATTCCCATTAAGTCATTTTCACTGGAGGAGCTCAACGCCGCTTGCGTCATTATCAGAACGAGGAAATGAAAATATTAAAAAATTTCGCATCCTCGATTGTCGAACGAACTCACAATTCCTGAGTACGAAGAAACGACTGTCCTCTATCCTATATCCTACCTCATTCATAAGCAATATTACAGGAAAGCCATCAGTCATAAAAAAATCCAATGAAATAAAAAAAGACACTTTATACAACACACAATAAAAGCAACTGCAACTTGATGACGACGTTTTCACGACATTCACCAGACGACTGTAAACAATCAATAACATACGAATCTTACAAAAAACAATGATATTATAGAAATATCAGCCTAACATCGACAAAGTAGAGACTAAATTTCTTTGGCTAAAATTATGTAAATAAGGATACCCTAAAAGGTAGTCGGTATACGTAAATCTGTTGACCCAAATCATGGATGGTGTCAGATTGATTACAAGATAAGCTAAGGAGACGTGTATTAACATGGTTTCTGAGATTTGATAACTGGATTGATTTCCTTTTAGAATTACTTTGACATAACGTTATTAAGGTTCAGGAGATATTGCACAATAAAATTTTAGATTTTAAGCTCTTTATAGCAAGTACTGTAACTGAATTTGTTGGAAGTCGAGTATTTAATAGGCGTTATTTTTATATTTATTTATTTATTTTATGTTCTACTCAATAAATAATAATGAAACAAAACACTCGAATATGTATTTGTATGTAGATTGTAGATGATGTATAGGTGAACTTAATGCCAGTCTTTTCTCTGTCCAGCTATTTCTTCTTCTTTTATTGATTATTCAGATTTATTTTATCCTTTTACAACATAATTTTAATAAATTATCGAGTGAATAAATAAAAAAGAACAGCATAAATTATTACTTTCTTTAGATTTAATTTTAAATCTATATAATTATGTACATTACTATGATTTAATAATATCAATCAATATACTGGTGTTTGTATTACAATGGTCTTGAAATGATAATATTATTTTATTTTGTAATTTCACGCGTACTGACGAGAAGGGAAAATAGTGTTTCCCATTTTATGATCGATTTACAAGATATTGTGCATTGAGTGACGAGCGATAAAAAGGAAATTCTCCGCTTGGGAATCGAACCCAAGACCCTCGCGTTTACAGTTTCCGTCTGCAAGCTTACTATACATTAAAACATAATATTTAAACCATAAAACAAACTTAATAAGCATAAATTCAAATTCCGTTCCCATTAATTCAGACATGACATCCCTATATTCGTATTATCTTAAAAATATTATCTCTAAATAGGATTTATCACCACTTTTAAATATCAATTGAACACCTCACTTTAAACATATTATTTCAGGAACATTTTACATCACACTTAACTTGCTTGGGCACTACTTTAGTAAGTGATCGTAAATAAAATGGCGACGTCTAAAACGTTTTTTCCATCCAGTTGTTTAGGAACGGCCGTAAGTTCTCGTAAATCTTCATAATAGGCATCTTATGGATGCATTTGCTTCGACCACCGGCGTTCTATTGCTAATTATAGATTGATGAAGTTATAGGTTTTGTCTTTTGTTACTATATTAGAAACCATTGTGGTACAGTTGGGTAGTGACTCAGTGTTTGTAATGGATGTGGATTAAAATCTATTAGCAGAAATGCTTACTGAGAAAAAAGTACTTTTTTTTCTGTATAGTTGAGTAGGCGAAGGGAACCTATTGTTAAGACGTTGCGTTCCCGTCGCGTCACGCAATTTTCGAGACATAGCGTATTGAGTGCCGGAACTCGCTCGTCTACACTTACATTATTATTATTTTCGTTTCGCCAATCTGATGAAACAAAGGATAGCATTGACCACTTCCACAGGATCACCCGAAAATAAGAACTTAAACGTACAATTTTCCAAACGGCGCGAGTGGGTACGCGTGGTAATCGTACCCACCATCGAACCGAAAATATCGCGTTTCCAATCAGTCACTATGTCGCTGCGCCACGACGGCTCCATAATAATACATACATAAAAGTACCTATATTATTAAAATGACATCCATATGCTCGACAAGTAGTACGTTTAAGTGCAGTGTTGCAGTACCATTATAAAATTCATGCTAATTGCGGAGGGCGGAGTGACGGCCCATTGACGGTGTCACCCAGTAATGGCTTTTAAGAAATGTAATAAATTATTTCGCGCCTGACGCCACGCGCCGCGAGGTGACGGGGGTACGAATTTGTGTGGCGCAAGTTATGAGTTGTTGGTTGTATTTGTTTTTTTTTTATAGTGAAGCCGTAGCGGCACAGTGTCTAACTGTAAAGGCGATGATTGTGGGTTCGACTAAGGCACGGCTAAGCCAGCTTGCTGTCTGGCTTCCTTTTCTCTCACGCATACGGCAGCAATAGGCAAGTTCCTCCTCTCTCACGCTAACCCACAGTGCTAGCCTCATTTCGGAAAGACGCTTCTCTCTCCTCTTCTTGCAGACTGAGGAGTGTTTAATATGCGATACATACATACTATTGCCAGTAAGCCTAAATAACCTAAATCCCAATTGTTGTTTTATTAGGAATAAACAATTATTCAAATAATGGACATACAAAAAATTCTAACGTATACATATTAAAGACTTATAAAGAATAATAAAATATATTTTATTCCGTGTTGAGAGGCGGAACTTAACTCCGCGCTTTCACCAGAGCAAAGAAATAAAATTATAAATTTAAATATTTTTTTCATGTCCTCGAGTGGGGATCGAACCCACAACCAGTCGATTTTGCAGTCACACTTAGTGCCTCAATTGACCTCAATCCGTCTAGATTTCGGCGGAAAGTGGGGAATGGAGTATCTTAACACTAGGTTCTCTCTGCCTACCCTGGGATACAGCGTGAAAGAGTTTTTATTATCATCCATAATATTTTATAATAGGTTACTAGTCTAAACCATAATCATTTCTCAACTTAAACAATTTCAAAATGAATTTGTTTAACTTTGATTAGTTTAACTTATTACTTACATCAAGCATATTATTTAAAATGTTTAAGTAAGTTATAATTTTTTTGTCATAAGATTTTGTTCATAACTATAAAATGTTGAAAGTTAAATTTAAAAAAGGTTTATGTGAATCAAAATTCATTTAAAAACGCTCCATCTTATAACTTGAACCATATTTAGTGTGAGACGAGACGTGTTCTCTTATCGTTTCCAGAATTCATCTTTTACGAGGTATTTCACAAAAAAAATATTTTTGAAAAGCTACTTTGTTTTCTTTAATCGTTGAGATATTTACTATAACGACGGTAGCTATTTAGCTTATTTTCGTTTTCCTTATTTACTATCTTGAAAATTCTTATTCCTTTTATCAGGTTTTATGTAGATTTTATAAGACAAAAATATTCATTTTCGTTATTTTTAATAAAAAAAATCATTGTGTTTATATGTTTAGAAAAAATATCTTTCTTAGGTTTCTGTCTCAAATATTAAAGAATAGGCGAAATTTCAATTTTTATATGGTTTGTTAAAATTTAAATGTTTCTTCTTTCTGCATTTTACTTCTATAACGCTTATGTTTATGTATGGTTCATCGAAATATTTTTAAACAAACATTTTGAGTCCACAATTCATCTACACAACGTTCCCTACTACAGTACCATCACAAACAAAGTTAATACCTCAAATCAAGTTAAATTATTCATATTAACACTCAGATAATCCATCGTTAGGAGTTACATCTCGAAAAGGCATGTACTTATTAGGTTCCATTACAACATAGACTCTATACCAACCACCATAGGAGTCCTCGCAGTCCTGGGAGGTCCTGGCGCACTCCTGGGACAGCATCAATCCTCGTTAATAATTAAGAGTGTCAAGTAACATGTAGGGCAGGTAAGGTAGAAGGGTAGCAAACTTCCCAACTGTCATATGTGACTGTCAGGAATATAATTGTTGATGTTTATAGCTGGTTGTATGCGATTTTAAGTTCTTTTTATGTGTTGTTTTGATGTTATTATAGAGGATATGGTTTAGTTGATTTTTTGTTTATGGTTTTATTTTTGGGGAGGGGCTGTATAGATTGATTGTTTCTTTGTTTTTTAAATGACTTTAAAAACTAGGAATTCGTCATTTCGATTGCTTTTTAGCTTGTAATGATAATTATGAAGTATTAGAAAAGTTAAGTTGTCTTTATTGTTTAGATAATTAAAAAATGTTCGCCTCTTTTTTCTACATAAATTACTAAATACATGCCTATAGGTGACTTTTGTATTAATAAAACTACTCGATACTTAACTACTTAAGTGGTGGAACTCAACGTCGCACTTTTTGTTGCTACCAGAGAAACAGCAAAGAAAAGAAAATAATTTCCATTTCCGAGTAGAACTCGAACCAAACACCGTCGCACAATCAGACACTGCACCGCTGCGCTACAACGCGTATCATTTTTTTTGTTCATAAGAACAACGGTTTATCATTATTTTTACGCATGCCTGCTAACTTCTCGATTACACAGAAGTGATGTCTCATCATTTAACATTCTCTTCAGTTCAGTTTTAATGATTTAGTAAAAAAAGGCCAGTATGTGTCTTGGGCCGGTCTGGCATTCATTTTATTGAACTGGTGAATAACAGAAGTGCACTGATGCATAAAAGTATATAATTTCTTATTTTAAATAAATTTATTTCACTTTGCTTAAAAACTTACACTCTCTTATGTTAAAAAAGCGTGATTCAATACTTTTGTTTTAATAATACACACTTTTGAAATGAAACTTGAATCTGCGTTAGTATATAGTAGTTTCAAACTCTACCTCTAAACGAAAAACTATTTGAAACAAAAAAGAAATAGCTAGAGAAAATTCAACGTTTTCCCAGTTAAGTTACTTAGGGTCCCTGAATGATATATAGATATTTAATAGGAGGTCGGTCATTTCGTAAATAGCGGTAGGGTTCCTAGAAGGGTGATGATTTACGCAACTTACATCGAAGGCAAGGGTCGGTGGCTAATTTTTCAAACAGAAATCAGGCAGCTTGAACTTTGATTTGAAAGAGGATATTATAGGGTGATTTTGACATTAAATTACCTACGGCTTAGCTTAGTATAGCAATCCTCTGATCCCCGTATTCCACTCAACTTTAAAGATATTGAACAGAGCTCAACGCCGCGCTTTGTCGACCAGCAGGCATCGCGTCAATAACCATTGTATTGAAAGTCGGACGGTGTCCCATTGAATCACGGCGGTTTTTTACTTTGCATACTTATAGCGTAGATAGTTTTTTTACAGCTTCACGTTGTATCCCGCTGAAATTCTTGAGGCATTGTAAATTAAGTGGTGAAACTTAATGCCGCGCTTTGACAAAATGAAAATATTAAATATTTTACTGTCCCTAGTGGGAGTTGAACCCACATCATGTCGCGTTTACCGTCCCACGCTTTGATGAAATAAAAATGTTAAATATTTTACTCTCTCGGAATTAAACCCAAATGTCGCGTTGACAGTCACGCGCTTCTGCTCCTACTCCACGACGGCATTGTAGTAATTATGTGATATTCAGAATTATCTGACTGTCTTGTGTTAAGTTTCTACGTTGTCTAAAATTCTTTTTGACATTATTGTGAGTTATTGGGTGACATTACCCAATGTTACGTTGAATCTTGATTAAATCGAACTCACTATCACCGAATTCAGTCACTCATATCTAAAATATGACACATATTAACGAAAACTTGTTTATTTCGTGAATACTGAAAATCATGTTGTTCTATTTTTGAAACAAAACGTCACTTATGGTAAATAAATATGGTGAATAAAATATTTATATTTTATTCACCATATTTATTTACCATATTTCCACTGAACAAAAACGCACCAAAAACTAAAAACCTGCTTTCCATACAAAACATTTTAAAAATAAATTCAACAAAAGAAAAACCACGAGGCATCCGTGCATTGTACCCAGTAATGCATACAAGAAAAAGCATGAATGTGTAATTTAGAAATTCGGTCACTACGGTCCTACACTGGTTGCACTGGAAGCACAGAAACATCACATGTCAAACAAGGCTGCTACGTCTCCAGGAAGTGACATACAGGAAGTACAGGGAAATATTCAGACTGCGGGGTCTGTGTTAGGAGATGTAGCGTTTAAGCAGACAAACTTATGCACGCATGTATACCAACGCCACGATTGGCTGCAGCTTTTTTTAAGAAACCCTATCTTAGTGCTGCACATACTCTCCGCAATCAACCTACACATCAAACTTCAGATTTCTAAAGTCCAGTAATTTCATCTGTACATTGATTATAAGTCACTCAGTAACATAAGAGTCTATTGTAAAAGTTATGATGAAAAGATATTTTAGAATTTTTTTAAAAAAAAAAACTTAACACTAGGTTTCCAAGTTCCATCTGCCTACTCTGCTATGTGCGAATGCAGCGTCAAGTGAAAAAAAGAAAAGATCGCTATATTTTTCTTACCTTGACTTTAATTGAACCTGTACTTATTGGCAACCGTCTAACTCAACCACTAAGCCATACGAACGAATACTACGATCGTATAATACCCTAACCAATATATAACATGCTCTATCTCACATTGATATTTAGATAACAAGTGTTCAACCTAAGTGCTTCTGCGTGAAGTTCATTGCTTTATTATGTCAACAATGACAGTAAAACCCGCATTTTCCCTTTTACTTGCGCCATAAAATGTTGAAGTATTACGTATGCCGCCATTTTGAGATTACCCACCGACTGTGCAGGACTTAATTTATTACACACGAAAGTGTTTGAATTATTAATGTTTTGCTTTAACTATAAATAGAGTCTAATGGCTGCCTGGAACTTCTTGTAAGTAATTAAATAAGGTTAATTAAATATATTTTTAGAGCAAATTTTATTTTAATTATTAAATTAAATTATTTTTATGGCGCAGATAGCCGAGTAGGCATAAGGAACCTGGGAACCTAGTGTTAAGATATTCCGTTTTTTTAAAAACACGTCCATTGCCCACTTTCCGCCGAATTTACACAGGAGAGAAGAACTAGAGTAAATATGAAATTGATTTTTTATCGATAATAAGAGCGCTAGCAATTATGATCCTCTTCTTAACAAGCCATGTCTTTAAAGAGGGAAACAGAGCATGGAGAACGGAGTGTTTTAGTTCCAGGTTCCCTCTTCCTATACTGCATTATGCGGGATACAGCATGAAGCGTATAAAATATTACGTGAACAAAAATAAGAAGTGGGTAGTTGAAAATAAATTTTAAACAACTATAGACTATAAAGGCGCGACCTGGCAAATTCTTTCATAAAATATTTCGTCGCGTGGTCTAGACGATCTTTTTCTTTACTTATTCACTTTATGTACGTCGTATTATGATGAATAATGCCTAAGTACAGTTTTAAAGTAAAATATATTGTTTTAAAGTATGTATGGGGGAGATGAAAAGTGACTTCTATAAGTTCTAGTAGTGAAATGAGTCTTGAGAAAAGTTGCTAACGTAATAAAATTAATTTGGTAAAGCCACCACCGTTTTTTACCATAGCTGGATAGGCCAAGCAACCAAGTGTTAAGATATTATTCCCTAAGATTCTCATTCGGCCAAGTTCCGAGACATAGAGACATTCCGAGACATTAAGTAGCGCGGAACACAACATCGCTGTCTTAACAAAGCGGAGATGTGAATATAAATTTAATTATTCACTCTACTGGAAATCGAACCTACAGCCATCCCAACTGGCGCTGTCCCCCTGAGCCACGATGATCAATGATATAAAATGAAAAAATATAACATAAATTTTATTTTTCGTGTTTTATTTCATAACTTGTCATACAAGATGATATACCAATGATTTTATTCAAAATCACTTCTTTCAACATAAATTAATTGTCACTCATATAAGAGATAATATAGATTAAAGACACTTCTCTACTCATTTTCCTCTACGCTTTCTCACCCAACGTATTGAGTGGCGTAACTTAACGCCGCAATTTCTCTAATCAGGGTTCTGAAATAGCCAATAATATAATAACAAGATTATTACCTCAATTTATTGTGACCGATATATTCCCACAAGATTGTTCAATAATATCATAAGTAATTTCCTAATGGATATCCCAAGAGATTTGCGCGAAATTGTAGAGCTGTTTATTTATTTTTTTTATTCTTTTATCATCGAAATGGGCTTTTAAGAAAACAGGTATAAATACTATAAAAAAGAAAATATTTATATACTGTCTTGGAATGATTTCAGATTGTGGGTTCGATACACAATAAAGCAAAAATGTTGTAAATATATGAATGGTTTCGAGTAAGATAAAGTGTGGGTTTAAGTTCCGTTAACTATTGTGCAATTTCTCTGAAAGAGGCTCAAATTATTAGAGGTAATAACTTCATGTTGAGGCCGTTGTGGCGCAGAGGAATAAGCACACGAGTGTACATCGACTGTTGTAGGTTCAATTCCTACTCGGAGGAATGGAATATTTAATATTTTAATTTCTTCGCCAGAGCGACGAAATGTTAAATGCTGAACTCATCGCCACGCTTTGCCTCGTTACCAGAGTAACGAGGCAAAGCGTGGCGATGAGTTCCGCCGTTTAATACGCAATGCCTTAAGAGTTCAGCGTAAGATAGGTAACTGAAGTGTCTTTATGGAAACAGAGTGTCTTAACACTAGGTTCCCAGGTTCCCTCTGTTTACCCTATACTATGTGCAGATACAGCGAAAAGAACTTCATGTTTAAGACTCTTATGTAATGCAATATAAACAATACTCTTAGTTTTTTTACATTCTTGTGGGAAACATAATATGTTGTGGCGTATTTTGTAATTTAAGACTTATCTATTGCGATAATAATAGACACGTGCCAAGCATGATGGCATAAACAAACCATAAAAACATTAAATATTGATTAAAAATGTTTTAAAAACAAATTTTCAGATTTATTTTATGGTATGTTGGATTTTTCACATCAAGCCCTTTCATTTGATATCCATGTTAGTGGCATATATGTACTTTTATTATCATCAGAACTGAAGTCGGAAACGGATTATTGAGCTTGCAAGATTTCACACATACTAAAACGGCAAGTCAAATAAAATTGCTTGCTTGTAATATTATTTTTATATGTGTGATTCATATACTGCCAGCAGTCCGGCATCGAACCCACACTTATTATAAGTGTGATGTAGGTTTAATACCCACTCGTTTATTTAAATGACGTATAAATACGTTTCTAGAGCGAAGTAATCCAATTTCGATAATCCATATCCAAAGTCCTTGTCTAACAGAAAAATATAAATAATTTAGATATTTTAGTAATTTGATTTTATTTCAATTGTTTTTATTTTCAATATGAATAATTTAGATATAATAATTCGTTAACATTTAAGTTGTTGCCATTTTCCTATTTAGTGAAGTAAAACGCAGCGTTGGGTTCCACCATTCCAAAAAAAATGAAAATATGTAAACATAAAAATTAACAGTTGTGTAATAAAATATCTTTTAGATTCAGAACATACCTGAGACTAACGAATTCAAACGAAATTTTAGGGTGTCCTAGCGCTGTGGGATATCGTCAGACGTTACGTGATGGTTGTAGATTCGATTACCATTCGGGAAATGATTCAATAGATTTTTTTTATTTACTTGTCCTGGTGCACAAAATAGAGCGTTTAGTGTAAAGCCACTCAATGTAAAGTATCGAAATATTTTAAAATTCAAACCAGTAGTTGCTGAGATTAGCGTGTTCATACGAACAAACGTTATAGTATTAGCAGATAGAGAATAAAGCCATTAAAAATTTACAGACAACACACACTCCAAGACACTGAACATAGACATTTCAAACTAAAACGGATAAAGAAAGTAATATAAAATTCTCATGTCGCAATCAAATAAGAGGCAGACGCCCGCCCGGGGGAGATCCCTTGTCAATCAAGCAACACTTTCTTATATTATGTGATGTATTGGATAGTTTATTGGGCTCAAATTAGATGGCTAGCCGTTTGTTAAATCGATTGTCTTTTCAATTTAAAAATATAGATTTTTAGCTTCACGCTGTATCCCGCTCATAGCAGGGTGGGAAGAGGGTACTTGGGGACTTAGAATTAAGATATTTCGTTTTTATTAAGACACTTCCGTACCCCAATTTCTGTGCAATTCTGGAGGCACTGCGTGTTTAGCGGTGGAGCTCAACGGCGTGCTTTGCCTCTTTACCAGAACGAGGAAATTAAAATATTATATATTTTATTGCGCCGAATGGGAATCGAACCCACAATATGTTATGTAACATAATGTTTGTATAAATAGAGTAATATAGCTCCTTACTTCTCGTTGACATTTACATACTACGTTCGTTTCGTCCCGCCTGCAAGATAACAAAAAAGCTTCCAGACCTAATCAGATTGAGTCTAAATATTTAAATATCTGTAGACGTGACTGTATATTAGCGTAATTGAAAGTTTTCTGTACTCAATGGTGAATGCAGCAGGTAGGCAGAAAGAACCTAGTGTTAAGGCATTATGTTTCCCACTTTCCCTATTTTCGAGATCGGTGTTTAGTACTGCCACTCAGTAAAATCTATCGAAAATTTGACAAACGATTAGTTTAGGTTCTCTGGTTCACTATGCCTCTGAAACTGTGATTTAACGGTAGATTTATTTTTTAATTCTATTATGACTATTTATTTTCAATTCTATTGTTTCAAATACATATTTTTTAACTTTTTCGGAAAGGGGAACACGTAGTGACTACTTAGGATAAAAAAGCATGAAATCCAAAACAATTTACAAAACTTTACGTCATTTACTAGCGTTAATAATATTAATAGTTTTTAATCACTGACACGTTATACAGATAAGGTTGACGATATTATCAAAGAAATAAGTAAAGTGACATTCTTATCGCGCAACGAAGCCGTAGCTCTGTCAACCCCTAATAATTGTCATTCCGTATCAATAATGAGAAATTGATGTACAGACGGACGATGTGAACTTTTAGTACTTTTATAGTTTTTAGTTAAATATTAACATTACCTAATTAAATGTAATTTTTTATTTAATTAGTATTATTTATAAAGTAGAATAAATATATATAAGGGTAGAAAAAGTAATGAATGTTGTAATGCAAAGAACAGAAATGATAATTGGAACGGAATTTCTTATCACCAGGTTCCCACGTTCCCCTGGTACCCTGCTATATGCGGGATATAGTGTAACGCTATAAACAAAAAAATAAATAATAAATACAAAATAATTTAATTTTAATTTACCTACCCTAAGGGAACCTAGTCTCAAGACACTCTGTTCAGTAGAACTACTGACTACTACTTTGCTTTTAAGTATTTCACGACGGTATTGGATCTAGTAAACATCCTACAAAAAAATATAAGTATTTTTTTCTTATTTCTTAATTTTACTTAATGATTATTTTTTAGAAGAAAAATAATAGTTGATATTAATTATGATTATAAATATTAACATAATTATGTACGTTATCGTACAATTCTATGTTATAACAAATATTTAGACTGCATTGAACAGTTTGTCTGTATGTCACAAAGGAAACGTGGCTAGATAATTAAGAGTTGAAATTGATCATTCCCGAATACGGGTGTTATCGCCTAGTGATATAACTCATTACTCTCCCTTTAAACTTACTTAATTATATTTTTTTGCTTCACATTATATTCTGAATATAACAAGAAGTTGGTAGGTAGAGAACAGCTGGGAACACCGCGTTAAGATACTCCGTTCCCATTAAAACACTTCCGTTGCCCAAAATCTGAGGAATTGACTCAATACCGCGTTTTCCCTCGTCAACATAGCGAGAAAATGAAAATGTCAAATATTTCTTTCCTGCGTTCAGTTTACTCATACTTATTTATATAGAATAAAGACACCACTTTTTCTATTTCAAAAAGCTCCAAAGTCAACCTCACGCTAACCTAACCACAAATTTACTTGGAAAGCACATATTTCTCACTCAACTCCTGTCAGGTGTATTTTTCAGTTCTGTCCGGACCGTTTAGTTCAGTGTTCAAAAGAATTCAACTTACATACCGTGGTTTATTTATAGTTTCCTGGAAAAATGCCAGTTGGCGAAACAATGACAATTACACTGTATTTAAGCTTAAATGCTATAGTGTGGGGTTCAAATTGTATATATGTTCATAGATGTAATAAAAATATTAAAAAGCAACCTCATAGAATCATTGTATTTTTTTGTGTATGTTTGTTTGTGCTTTTGTTCAATTGCTATAAATAACTAACTACTATAACTAATTAAATTGGTTGAAACTTCCATTATAGGATATTATTGTTATAAAACGAAAGTAATAAATAAAAATAAAATAAAAATAGTTTATTTCAGATTAAAATCCATATCCGTATAGTGTTA
>DWAO01003091.1:0-14765 GCA_018230605.1 Heliconius congener | reverse complement strand
ACATATTATAATATTAAATAATTTTTCCGCCTGTGACACCGAGCGCTATATAACACACTGTCAAGGAGTTCTAAATGTTATTTATTTATACATATATTCAGATTCACCGGTGGTAAGAAATTACGTAAAATACATTTGGTAATGATAGTTTTTTTCATTCTATATTGCTTTTAACTAAATGCATCACCATTTAATACCGTGATAATAATGATTTAAACGTGTCCGTGTTTTTTTTACAAAAGGAGAAAAGGAAGAGTGTACAAACTACGAATAAGTTACAATACATTAAATAAGTGAATATTATATATATCCAATCTATTTAAATTGTCTATAAATAGGGAGAAAGTGGAGAAGACATTTAGTAATCGCTAAAAAAGAACTGAGAAGTTATAATAAACATAATATTTTATATTCATAATACGCAATAGTGGTTGTTTGTTTGATCTTTATTTAGGAGAATTAATTAGTACACCCACAGCTGTGTGAAGACAAACTCCTTAACTTCCCGACTTAAGCAAAAATTAAAGCAAAGAAAATATAATTTTTCTTATTTCATCAATTCACATTTCTTTAATAAAACATAACATAAAATTCTATTGAAATTCTCTCCACAAGGTGAGAGTTAGCAAACATTCCCATTATATCATATTGCGTTCCACTCGCGCTCGAGCATTCCCGTGGGATAGTCTCGATCCCGGCAAAAATCCCGGGATCCCGGAAAATTAAGAGATTAAGGTAGCGCAATATCGGAGATACAACAAGGAAATAGATTACGTGCTGTGACAAATGATTAGCTTAGGTAGGTATTTTCGTTTTGAGAAATTTTGCTTGAAAAAAGAATATCTTATTCAGCTGTATCACGCATATAGCAGGGTAGGCAGGGGGAATCTAGTGTTAAGAAACTCCGCTCCCGACTTTTCGCCGAATTCTTGACAATTGCGTGTTGAGTAGCGGAAGTCAACGCTGCGCTTTTGCATCGACACTAAAGCGAAGAAAATATTAAATATTTCATGTCCTCGAGTGGACACCTCTCAGTCAGTCAGTCTCAGTCGAACACCTCTTAATCCTCGTATTTTACATTCACTTCGCCACGACTGGCCTCGTATTAGAATTGGTAATAGTTTGTATGCCCTCATGATGTATCCTGTATAGAGCATGGTAGAGAACCTAGTCGACAGACATGCCGTTCATACGTGCCGCCAGATTTTCGAAGTATTTACTATATTTCGGATTCGTGCAGAAAGCAGGGAACAGAGGGTCCTGACACTATGTTCTTTTTACCTACTATGTCTGCTATGAATTGAAAAGCGTTAAGCGGTACTTAATTATTCAATCAACAAACAAACTTCTCAACAGATTGCTATTATATGATATTGATAAAGATATTTGAGAACGGCTAAGCTTCGACAAATTCCATCATATCAGGAAGTTATATCGGATTAAAGTCCGCAACTTGTAACCGACGACGACAATACCATTTATAGCGTCTAATTTGTATGCGGACAAACTATTCAAGTTCGGAATAATATAATGGTTCTTTACTTGTTCGTTCCCTTATGTGTGATTTATGACGAAAATGTATTATTCCGACGTCTTATGTTAGATTATTTTCTGAATGTATTAATTTTTTGTAACAAAAAAGTTCTTAGATTTTACTGTCGGTGACTTTTTTCGTGACGGGGTTTTTAGTGAATTTTCATTAGGAAGACATAAGTATTTTCATGTTCTTATCCTAGTAAGAAGATAAAGTGCGGCGTAGAGTTCCGTCACTCAACACGTAGGGTCTCGGAAATTGGACGATGCGTAAGAAATGCATTAGGTTTCTTTGCCTACCCCACTGTATGTAGGTAGAGCGTGGAGTAATATTTATTTTTGTAATATGGGTGTTTGCCTGCGATCTACGATCTTATGTGAGAGAAGGGCAAGATGGAAGTTTCAAAATTCTTTCTGCTCTCTCTGCAAAATTGGAAATGGAACTCGAGAAAATGGTACATTTAATATTTCAAATTTCTTCGCTCTGTGGTTTCGCTCGGTGTCAAGGCGATTAGTTTGGCGTTTGGCGTTGTGTTCCGCCACTTAACACGCAATGCCTCCAGAATTCGGCGGATAATCCGGAACGGAGTGTCCTAACATTAGGTTCCCACTGACTAGCCTGCTGCGTGCGGAATACATTACTAACAAAATATCAATTTTCTAAATTCAGTAGTTTCGTCTGTGCGTTGTTTGTCATTCACTCAGTAACTTAGAGTAGCACTAAGTAAGAGAGAGTATGTTTTATGGTTCACCTCTTAACCCGAATATGATATTAGACGAGAGGGCACCTTTTCTCAAGATATTTCGTTGTCTACTTCATATGGCTGGTTATAAATAATTAATTACCAAGACGTTAAGATTCATTAATTATGTTACCTGAAGTAATTTGATTTTGGATATTCCAATTCCGTGAAATAGATTATGTCAATAAATATTAATTAAGTCTTATATATTTAATTAGTTCTCTTTTGGGAGAACAAAAAGTCTCTTTTTCGTAAATAATAATAATTCTTCTCTACTCTGTAGTATTTCTATATCAATTTGCCCGGGCTTAGAAAAAAGAGGTTGTCAGCTTGACATGCTCGTTAAATGTTTCGTAATCGTACATTGGATATGATTATGTTTACATGTTTGGTAGTTTGCCCACAAAATTCTCAGAATTATCTCAATATTATCTCAGAAAAGTTCCATCGAAATTCCAAGTGATTTCAATGGTTGGTACTATATTTTATAGGTCCAAGTTTTTATGAAAATAGATTAATTACTTTAGTAGGTTTGGAAATATGACTATCTACCTAAAATATAAAAATATAATGTAATTAATATATGTGTATGTCATTAACTAACATTAAATTAACTTCAAATAATGATCAGCTAACTAATGTTAGCTGATCATTATTTGAAGTCGATTTAATTTCTTTAAATTACAATTCTTTTAAAATAATATATTATTATATTTTTTAAAAATATATTTCAAAAAAGCTTTAAATTGGTTACAGCTTTAGATCGGACCGATATTCCGGCATATTTCCGCCAAATGCTCTACCGGGGAATTCCCAATATTAGAAACGCTTTGAATACCTACCTGCACATTGCATTCGTTCTAACATTTGAAGGATATATAACTTTCTAGTAGAATCGTATCTTTTCCTTTATATTTTCTTTTACATATTTTATAGAAATATGAGGACTTTTGGAGACTAGATTATTTCGTTTGGCATTCTTTGTTATCCTTAATTTTTCTTTTGATATTTCAAACTAATAAGGTGGCTAATATTAGTAAAGCAATTTTAGTCATATTTTAGTATTTTAATGAAATAATACAAAAAAAATATTATTTTACCAAAAAAAACTAATTTAAATATGAAACAAGAAAATATCTATAGGTACTAATATTATAAATTTGAAAAGTTTGTTAGAAAAAACGAGCTAATATGACAAATTACTTGTTCAATTTAAAAAAATATTTTACTTAACGTTGTATTCCGCATATTGCAGGGTAGATAAAGGGAACTTTGGGAACCTAGTGTTAAGACACTTCGTTCCCATTTAAACAATTCCGTTTCCCATTTTCAGCCGAATTCTAGAGACATTGCGTCTCGAGAAGTAGAATTCAACACCGCGATTTTTCTGGTTACCAGATCGAGGAAATGAAAATATTAAACACTAACGACCCGCTGGCTGCTTCGCCCGGCACTTGAACTACATAATTATTAATTTACTTATCTACAATGCCTTCGTTTTCTAATAATAATATCAGTTTTAAAACAATATCTATAGCTGTATTGAAAATTAAAATTTTAGCCAATTCAATAAAACAGTTATTTATAGCTATTGTAAATGGTATAACATTGTTATTTGTTACCGATTGAAATAAAACGAACACTAAATGTTAAGGGAAGCTTGCCAAAATTGCAGACAATTTTCAAACCGACCAATTAACAAACCGTCGCGTTTATAGTCACACCCTTGTTCCTCACTTAGCAGCCATGACAGCTTCAATAACATAACTAGATCTAATCTAATCTAGTCTAGCTTCACATTGTATCCCTATCGGGGTAGTCAGGGAGAAAGGAGCGCCAAACGCTACGGTCTCTGCATACCTTTTTTGCCTCGTCCACTATCATCAACCTCTTCATACTTTTTAGGTGACCTTCCTCCAATATCTTTGTTACTATATTTTCGAAGATCAGTCGAGGATCCCCCTACCTCTCTTACTGCTCCTTTTTCCTTCATAAATCTTTATTGCCATTCTTTCATCACTCATTCGTTCTATGTGCCCAAACCAGCTGAGATACACTAACTAGATAACTGTTAGTTATTTCTATTTGACCAGGTGGGAGAAAGGTCTATTTATTTATTATTATTTTTTATAAGAATAGTCTCGAAATTAAGGCTTACTATTATTTATTATTATAAGACTAGAAACTATTGATATTGTTATGTTATATATCAAATGAGATATTATGAACCTTTTTACCCTCTCAACGCAGACCTAACGGAATAAATGTCCCACTCTGGTGTGTTGGGTGCACACACCAACACCCTCATATGATCACGGACTACTTCGTCTTCGAAGGGACGGGATTCCATAAATATATAAATAGTAAAATTTATGCGAGTAATCCTATTAAAGACGTTCATTTAAAAAGAGTAATAATCATAGACCACTTTATTTAACTATTTTCTATTATAATACTGCGGCATAAACAAAAAAATATATTCGAACCTCCTTCCATAACCTTGAATTAGGTCTGCTATCTGTCAATCGCATCTCAACAAAAAGTGGTCATTCAAATTTGCATCTGCCTATCAAGGCCAGGCCTCAACGCTTACACACTTCAGTACACTTAAATCAGTTGCCTGTCGCCCTACTTCCGTGGTTCCTTCCATTACGCCAGGTAAATTATTGAGTTACGTAAAAGCTTTGTTGTGAGCTTATTTGGGGTTATCTTTTAAAATTTTCACAGAAAACCTCGTTTAAGACGCATAGTAGAGTGGTTATATTCTATTTGTAGATTGTGCTAATTATGGGGTCTTTGAGTTGACGATAGAGGTTTTCTTTTGATGGAGCGTGAACATTTTGTTTTCGTTCACACTATATATCCCACACATAGCAGAGCAGTTACGCAGAGAGAACCTGATAACCTAGTGTGAAGACACACTGTTTTCCACTTTCTGCTGTATTCTGGAGGCAACCCCACGTTTTGCCTTGTTGCCAGATTGAGGAATTTCAGGAAAATCATATTTTGTACTTGTTAAGATCTTGAAGACCCAAACTGATAGAATTATGTATGTGCATATATATCATTCAAGTAGCTATTCATACTAGCTTCTTCTGTAATATTACAAATTTATTTTTATTTTCACACATCTTCGTTAATTTGTGGGGTATAACTAAGTCACATAATGTTAATACATAATGTAGTTTTTCCGATTATCGCCACTGTCACTTTATCTTCTAGGGTTGTATACGCATATTGTAAACACTAGTTTATAAGTATGATTTTGCCACTTACAACGTAATCTCCAATTCAGGCAGAGTAGTCTCTTGGGTCCTAGTACCTATTCTAGGTCCACCCTGCTAAGTACGCAATGTGTCCCGCTCATCGTGTATCTCGATAGCGTATTAAGATTTACGATACAGCGTGAAGGTGAAAACATAACCAAGCCATTCTTATTATTATAAAAGCTATGAATATTTTTCTTAGTCCTCTACTGAAGAATTATCTTAAAATTCTTTAATCTACTTACTATATTATTAGACATGATAAAGTCTAAATTTTCACAAAATTTGATCTCTTCAAATCGTAAATGTGTAAAGTTAAGTCGGTATTCATTATAGCGATTCTATTAAGGCGGGTAAATTGCTCCTGTTTGCGCAGCCTCCCCGTTCCGGTGCTTACATTCCATGATAAGATATTTGAGATGCTCCCGAGATTTTCTTACGAACTATAAAGTCATTATATTAAACCTCCACTTACTCTCGTTTATATTTCGTCATTATCTTTTCTAGAGCTTTCATGTAATTTGCCCAAAAATAAATAGTATCGTGTTTGTTTTTGAGCTTAGGCATGTTCTTTAGCATTTTTAAAGAGTATAGAACAAAGAGAGCTTGTTTAGTTTGCAAGAGGCGTGACTACGTTCAAATTTTATACTTTTTTTTATTAAGTTTGGACTAAAGGAAGGAATCTCAATTTTTCCTTAAACATTTGCGACTATACCACAGCAATAATATATAATTATTCTCGTATAGCGATATAATCAATGATAATATTATTAATGAGAAATTCCTTGAGAGAAAATTAATTAGTAATGATGATTGAGGAGTTGTGTACGATTAGATGTATTTATATATTTTTTAATTTATAGGGAATGTTTAGAAATCTAATGATAACCTTTCTATACTTTCTGCCCAATAAAGTCTTGTATATGATGTGGATCAACTTAACACTGTACTTTGTTTAAAAAGACTTATATTTTTTTATTAGCCACAGCGATGGAACTGAACCTAGCGCCAAACGCAGAATCTCTACATGCCTCTCATGCTTCGTCCAGTATCAACAATCTTTTCATATATGTACTCCGAGAACTGACTCTTTTCATGACCGTCCTCTGAGTCACAATGTTAAAATTTAAAAAAAACTACCCAAGGCTTCATATTAAATGTTTAATTATCGAAGAACAATACACCTCTGATCTTAATTAAGATGGTAGTTACAATTATTGCAAAACCATCCGTCCATCCGTCCGTGTTCTGTTTCTCCTCCCTATTAGCGCCCGCTAATGGGATTGCCCGATTGACAACGAATTAATGGATTTAAATATTTATTTTCAAGGAAAATGGGAACCTTCCATCTGAACGAGCTGGACGTTTTGAAGTTATTGTTGAAACACATTCACGTGATTACTTTTATGCTTGATTAGGATTTAGATTTAGTTATTGGTAGATATGGATGTGTTTAGAAATAATAGAAAGTAGTATTATGAAAAAAATATTAATGAAGACAATTCATTTCGCCGAATGAGAATCGAACGCACAAACGTTGTGCTGTAAAATAAGAAACTGTGCCGTTGCACCACAGAGGCTTTTAGATATCGGTTATCAATAATGTGAAATAAAAACAAATAATTGATTGCAACTTTTTTAAATGCTATGTACCATAGAATGTTATATGTTACCATGTCATAGTTTTAACACGTCTTACGAAAGAATTTTAAAAATTTCCTTGTTTATCAAGTACATAGAATTAGTACGGCTTTAATGTATTTAACTTTGATCTTTGATTTAAAAAGAAATCAAGTTTCTTTCGACGAAGTGAAATTTCCTCTACAATTCACTATCACAAGCCTTTTTATTAATGGAAAGGAATAAGCAACGAAATACGTAACTTTTTCTATTTGATCATTCTCTGACACCCTCAATTTTTGTATCGTCGCGTTTGCGGAGGTCCGCGTCCGCGTGATAGCAAATACACCGAGGACATTGTTTGACCAGGCTTACCCCATTTTATCTTTTGCCGTATAACTTTGGTAGAAGCATCCGTTTTTATTGTTTGTATTATGTTGCTTGCTCGGAGCTAGGTTCTTGAAAGACTTTTGTGTAGGATGTGTGTTTTCTTCTGGTTTTTGAGTAACAGGTGTATTGGTTATAATGTTATTTATTCTTTTTTTTTTTAACTACACGGTGTATCCCGCATAGAGTAGACATAGGGAACATAATATTAAGACACGTCGTTTTTTAAGATATTGTGTGTTGGTGGAAATCAATCCTATGCTTTGTCCCTGCTAAAATAATAAAAAAATCACTTCCCTGAATGGTAACCAAATCTACGATTCGCACTTACAAACGCTGTTCACTGCCCCACAACGGCCTCCAATGTATTTACACATGCGATATAGTATTTTGTTAATTATACGCATGAACCTAAAAAAAATAACAAAAACATTTCTATACTTACAAGATTCCTCAAAAGAACATCAATATTCGTTATTGGGCCTCTAAAACTAATACTGTTGGCTTCTACTCTTAACGTTATTTTACCACTTGGCTCTATCCCTTTTAGAGGGTTCGATCCATTCATTCATTATTCAAAGGGAACGAGATTGAGTGTGTTTATAGCAAATAAAATCTTGGCACGAGTCGTAAAAAGCGCATTGCATATCTCGAATGGTATATGTATGTGAGGTCTGAGGTCTGAGGTCTGAGGACGATGTCTTATTACTTTATGTCATACATGGGTCATAAAAATATTATAGCGTTTGAGGCTAATATGAATGTTACTTAGATTCATATTTATATTACAAATCATAAAGCTAAATGTTTAGTTGAACCTCCTAGATTGAATCTCAGGAATGACTGGTTCGATTTTGTGTGGGATAGTTCATTTATCGAAGAAGGTTGTAGGTTATTTTATATCACGTTAATTGTTTCAATGTAATTTCAAGTTTGTACTTTGGGCTTACAATGTATCATACATTTAGGTACAAGCCATGTACCTAAATGTATGATACATTCTAAGTACTCTACTTACTAATTAGTTAATTTCGATCGATCCCTCGCGTGAAATAGCAGACAAATGATTATAAAATGTTAGTAAAATAATAAAGCATATCTCTCTCTCTCTCATAGATAGATAGGCAGAGGAAACCTGGGAACCTACACTTGCATTTCTTCTCGAAGCATTGCTTGATGTGTGGCCGTACTCATCGCCGCGCTTTGCTTCTTTACCAGGGCGAGAAAGTAAAAATATTCAAGATTTCAATTCCTGAGTGGGAGTTGAATCCGCAACCGTCGCTTTAACGACGGCCTAATAGTAAAGCAAATAATGTATATTTTCTTTGGTTTAATTTTATTTTTGACCTTTATATATTTGCGAGATAGGCTGAGAAAGTTATAATTGGTCACGCTCTATCTCCCAGGACTGGGACAAAATTATAAAAAAATTCCTCGACCATCGTAACTCAATGGAACAGCGTATGGCTGCAAATCTAATGGTAGGTAGTCAGTTCGATCCCTATACGAGGGAATGAATTACATTTTAATATAACCTACAGCGTTAAGCTACACAACTAAATAGGCAATATCACTAATTTGGAGGAAAAGCGGAGAATTAAGTGTCGTAACACAATGTTATTAATATCTGTAGGGTAATAATTTTTTCAACAGTAATAAAAAAAACACTATTTTCCCTTTCTATTTCTATTCTACTATATTAGGATAGAACGTAAACCAAATAAGAATTATTAATTCAACTTAATGAGAATCAAATCATCATTAACACAATCATTTACACCTTTTAATTGCGCCACAATAACGTTAATATAACAAAGGACTTATTTAATACTTGAATAAATCTTAAATGCAGCTTTTAATTTGCAAATTATTTTCCCCACGAGTTACCAGGAAATTAATAAATAAAGACATTAATTATATTAGAGGAAAATATTGGTACTTATGTGAGTAGTGCGGTACCGTTTGTACAAAGCCAGTCGTGTCGCTGAGGCACAAAGTGTGACTGAAAAATCGACTGGCTATGGGTTCGATCCCCACCCGAGGAACTGAAATGTTTATTTACATTTATATCTTCATTTCTTCGTTCTGGTGTGTATCACTTGTTATTTTACAGTAACCTAGTATATAAAAAACACTGCAAAATTATCGAAGAATTCCGTGTTCCGTGGTGGAGCTCATCGCCTTACCTTGTGTAATTACTAGAGCGAGAAAATTATTCATTTCCCCGAGTGGGAATCGATCCCAAAACTGCGCGCTTATAGTCAGACACTGAGCTGCGCAGCCGCTGCGCCATGGCCTCATTATAACGCTAGTTCTACGTAGCAATATGTGTCACATTTATATTAATAATTTATTTTTATTGTGGCATAAGTTAAGAAACATATTTAAAGCAAACATAAATTAAAGGAAATTTATTAATTTTTTGTAAATACAATTATTGGTCCATTGATTTTTAAATACTTCCGATCTTGTTAACGTTTTATGGTGAATGACAGATTTTTTTCGCTACTTATTAAAATTTTTCGACATTATATTATATTATGTAATCATGGTATACTTGAAATTTATTTGTATGATGGTTGTGGATTCGATTTTCGTCCAAGAAAAAAATTTAAAAAATTATGAATGTAATTATGAACGGTTTTAAATAAAACTACTTTAACTCAACACCAGAAACACTCATCAAGCTGAAAGTGGAGAACAGATGCTTTAACTTTTTTAATATTTTCTATTTAAGCCTTTCCCAAAAATATAAGGAAAAGGACAGGACAAATTTCATGTATCGTTTTTTAGCCACCTTCAGCGAAGCTCAAAGAGAGGGTCGTGTTTTTAGCGTATATGTATGAATGTATGCACGTCCCTATGTTCCCTTGTAACTAGTGAACTGATTTTGATAAATCTTCATTAGGTTTGTGGTGATGGCGCAGAAGTTACTGTATATATATCAAAGTTTATGCAGTCAGCTTTTTGTTTTCTTTATACTTCACTTGATGTCACACAATGCATTATCAAAAAAATAAGCTTATTTACGTAAAATATAAGAAGACTATACGGTATGTTTCAACTTGAACGGAGATCCGAATGTCTTGACACTAGATCTTCTCTGCCAACCCAACGAAACGGGCGATTCAGCGTGAAGGTGTTTTTTGCAGCCATAAAATAAACTCCACCGGATAAGATTTCAATATATAAGTGTTTAAATACATCACCACAATTACCCCAGTTTCTACGTTTCCCTGTAAAAAGCACGTTCACAATGTACAAAGCATTCTGAAATGCGAGAGTACCTCCGTTCAAATAAAATAGCGTGTAAACAGCCACAATGCCGTGTCTAGTGCAGAAAATATTAACGCAAATGCACAAAGAACAAAGGTGGAATTGTATTGACGGATTCCGGGAATGCTCGTTCGTCCATTTTAGATTTGCTTTAGTTTTTTTGGAAATTTTATAGAAACTTTCTTTTTTTTTAACTTCATCCTGTGTACCCCGCGTATACCAGGGAAAGGGTTAAGACACTCCGTTTCCTATTTTTCGTTGAATTTTCGAGGTATTGCGTGTTGTGTGGCTGAACGCTTCTTACTTGTTACTAGAGCAAGGAAATAAAAATTCATAAATAATATTCACCCGAGTGGATCGAACACACAACCGTCGCGTTACAGTCACACGCTTGTGCCTCTGCGCCACGGAGTAGATAAACTATTTATTACAATTGGTCTTTTATGACAAGGACCCAGTTACTCATCTGAGCTCTTCATCCTCGTTGAATGAAATGATTCAAACGCGATGGGCACGGTAAATCTATGGAATGCTAAGGAATTTCGAAACGGCTATTGTAAGTAATTGTCAAGATTTTTTTTATGAAACTCTGTCGTACTATGGTAGTAAGTTTTAATAAAATACTTTTTTTTGTCTTATATCATATTTTTCTTTTCCTTCTCACATCTTCCGTAGTATAAAGATATGAAATTAGAGTCATGTCACACCCTTGTCCACTTTAAGGCCATCGCGAACATATTGCGTGCTAGAATGGCGGAACTCCATTTTATCTAATCAAAAGGAAAGTTCTATATTTTTGATGCTTAATTAACAGAGCAATGAAATAAAAAAAATAAACTTTTTGCTTATGAAAATATTCACTATTTAATTTAATCGATTCCCACAATCGAACCCACATCCTGTCGTGCTCACAAACGCTTGCACACTTGCTCCAGGACTGGCCTTAAAATTATATTATAATGATTATAAATAGTATCCTAAATGCGATTCCAACCTTTAACCATCGTGAGCATTCTTCCATCTATATCTAAAGGTGTCAAACTGAGCCACGATAGCGTAGTATCAAAAGCTGATCCAACAAAACATTTTTTAAACCCTGAGCTCCAGGGCAGAGGTTGTCATGGTTTCGAGAGGCTAATTACTTCCCTTGGGGTAATATTAATCAGCGCTGACAAACGCGGGACATGTTTAATTACTTGGCTGACTTTTATAAAAATTTCAAGCAAGGAATTCGCTAATTTCATAGTTTAGTCAAATTTCGCTTAACGTTTTTTTCGGAGTTTTTGGACGGTATTTTGCTTAATTTTTAATTTGGATAAAAAAATGTCCCTTGCGTTATTCTGTTATCTTTTTGTGTTAAGTATATTTTGTATAATATGATATATATGGGATATCAGATGTTTTTGTTGTTTATTTTTTTTATTATACATTGCCCAACTAATTGTAATAATTGTAATAATGTCTGTAGTTTCTTGTACGTAATTTATTTTAGAAACCAAAGCCTCACTTGGTTTTATTAGTCGATGTAAATTCAACTTTACAACAATGTCGTCGTTGCGAAGCGGCACAGCGATGGCCGTAAACGCGGTTGTGGATTCGATTCCCACTCGATTGTATTCTTGATGTACATTTCCCATTTTTAAATTGGGTGGCATGAGGGGAACGGAGTGTCTTGATACTAGCTTCCCTCTGGATACCTGCTATATGGAAAATACCTGAACCTAAAAACTAATGTCGCTAAATTACATATAAATTTATGGCATGTAAAATATTTAAAAATATTTAACATTCTCGTCAAAGAGCTTACCCATATGAAGTTTTTAATAAGTAATATATTAGTTAAATGAAATCCGCAATAAAATGAGTTCTAAAAGTATACCGTGTGGTACACCTGACAAAGTGGCAAAATTTACTTGAAATGAGGTAAATGTTTGGTTTAAAATTCACGATTCCAGCTGTCGACTTTATAATTGCGTCTCCGCGCCGCAATCCAATTACACCAAACGAAATTAATTTAGCGACAAAATGACGGAACAGAGCTTTAGATATAGGCACTATTGGATATAATAATCCAAGGATTGTATGTTTCAAGATTACGCTTGAGGTAGATCTTCGTTGACATCCTGTCTTATATTTTGAAGGTAGGCGAGCGTGGCGCACCGTTTCACTGCAAAAGCAATACTTGTAGCTTCCATCACCACTCTGGGTATGAATGTAGTATTTAATATTTTTGCATATATTTTTTGACATTTTTTTACACATGTTTGGAAACTTATATAGCGTTAGTTTAGATAGAATTTGGTGTTTTACGTTTAGTATGTCTCACTTGGCAGAAAATATATATATATATATATATATATATTATTGTGTTTTAATTTCCTAACATGGGTTTATATATAGACTATTCTGGGATAGGCACGAAGCACCCGACGACTCCGAAAATTTTAAATAAGATTGAAACAGAGAACAGAGTGACTCATCATTATAAAGATAAGACTATACAGAATAATATAACCACAAAAGAACGTACAAATAAAACTACACTCGTAAAGGACTGAAGACACTTCTACTTAGTTATTAATGCGAACATCCAGACCGCTGAGAGCTTCTAGAAGATTAGGGTTGAGGCGAGATTGACGCGAGGTGTTAGGGGTATTCAGTGGATATAAGAAATTAGGTAGTGGATGATTCAGGAACGTTTCTCGTGAGTGGGAATCAGTGAAAATTGATTATTATGTTAAGATTGTTTTATTGGTTTTACGCTATTTACTTCAAGTCCTTGATTTTTGGTAAAATTTATAAGAGATTGTGATAAGATATATTTTTATTTACCTGTTTTCAGTGCTATTAGAAACTAGCGTCAGGATACTCTACGTTATCCAATTCTACGCTCTCTGGTCGGATACGAAATATTGTGTATAGAATGCTGGAAATTAAAGCCGCTCTTTTTTACCACAGCAGAATAATAACAATAATTTAAATATAATTATTTTCGTTTCGTTCATCTTAAGCCGTCGTGGCCAGGGACATTCGACTGTAAACGCGGCGGTTGTCGGTTTGATCCTTACTTGGAGGAATGAAATATGTAGTATTTTCATTTATTCGATCTGGTAATAAGGCAAAGCGCGACGTTGAGTTCCGCCACTAATCACGCAATGCCTCGAGGATTCGAGGAAAACGAGGCACGCAAGTGTCTTAGTGGGAACGGAGAGTTAATAATAGGTTCCTAAATTTCCTCTGTTGCGCGGGATGAAGGGTGAAGCAAAAAATAAAAAATGATATCGTTTCGTGTACTGATACGATAAAGACGTTTAGAAAGAATCATTTTTTAAAAGTTACATCTTTGGCTAGAATTCCTTAAATAGAAACCGATCAACGCGATTCGATGGTTTCGCATTAATTTCAGGACTGTAGGTCAACGGGAAGTACAACTTACAGAAGTTGACAAACATAAGTTCGCGGGCCTACGCATTCATTTTGTATGAAATGAACAAATATTTTTATCCACAAGAAGTTTCTTTTATAAAGCATACAAAATTTTCATGGAAGTCGCGTAGAAAATTCCTTGAATACCTCGAATGTAATAGTATTTTAGCTCAAGCTGTTAGCGCGGAATGCAATAAGCACTAATCTACGAAGCCCGGGATAAATTACCGTCTTTAGTATACAAGCCTGATTAAATTATAATTACCAATTTTGCTTAATTTTTATGTTCTATGCTTATAAAAGTAAAATGTAAAGACCTGAAAGATTACTATTATGGTAGAATGAATATTCTACAGAATCTGTTTTTTTGTAGGTTCATTCTGTATTTCGCATATAACAGGGTAGATACTTCGTTCACTATAAATCTCTCTTTTTGACTTAGGAAAGATAAATACTTAATTAGAAAACGCATAAAAATTTGAACGTAGCGGGACTCGAACCCGCGCCTCCTGGA
>DWAO01003090.1:0-14767 GCA_018230605.1 Heliconius congener | reverse complement strand
GCATTTAAAACCGGCGTTAAGTAGTGGCTTTATGCCACTGCGTTTCGCATCAGGTTTCGTAATGCCGGGCTCCGGCGCCCAACCCATCTTAAAGGCCGGCAACGCAACCTGTAGCTCCTCTGGGGTTGCATCATCAGGTGACACGCACGCTCGTTTGCCGCGTCTTTTCCATAAAAAAAAAATATATTATGTTTGTATGAAGAGTTGTGCGTGGCAGATCTACATGCAATTCCTTTTTTTGTTATTTTTTTTGTTAGACAAACCAATCAAGTTTCCACTAACCCATATATAAAAAATCTATTACAAAAAATTACTTTAATAATATTTTTTTTACCCATATAGGTTTATTAACATCTTCTAAATTTAAAGAAATTTAAATAAATTGTCGGAACGCTATTTTTTATAACGACCTCGCTTATTATTATGTATTTAAAAAAAAACGTTACGAATGTCACATTTAAAAAGATTTTTATTGTTGGCAGTATTCACTTTTGACGGAAATCCGGGAATTCCTGCTTCCGGAGGACCGGCCGCGCTTCGACGAGCTCGTATACCGCCGACCGGAGGATGGACCTGATCCCCATATAAAGGTATATAAATATCACACAAGACATACTGTATTTGAATAAAATACTTCGTTCACAACAATTTTTACATGATTGTTTACTGAATTTCTTTATTTTATTAATGTTGTAAAATAAAAAAAAACTGTGTTTGACCAATTTTGAGTAAAAGACGGCTATCGCGTTTAAGCACAGGTCAATTGTAATATAACATGTAGGATAATCACCTGATAGTACACCTGAACCTATTAACTGTTATCTACATATATATTGCCTATTCAATGCTTGTTGACTACTGTTGATTCGAGATGTTTAACAACTGCGTTGTTATTTCGAATTATTATTTCGTAAGCAATATCATATAAATATCAAATCTGCAGGCTATCAAACCGACATAGTTTGTGAATTACTTCACAAACTATGTCGGTTCAAGAGTTAAAGATAAATTGATCAACATTGAAAACATTATACCAATTTAAACATAACTAATAAGAACTGCAATTCTCTTTAGAATTGTATATTATAATATTTCGTACCACATATTATGTAACATCTTACTAAATATAGTATTGTATAAAAAAAATGTAATATATCCAATAAGTTAGGTCTATGCATAAATTCACGAACAGACAGACATCTTAATAACACAGAATTCTTATTTTTACTTATATATAACGTTCTCGTAATTGCATTATGTTGATGCGAAGTGAATTGAATTTTGGTCACAATAAAATTTCGTACCTACATGTGGTTCGAACGTATAAAAATAAGTCATAAGAATGTTATAACTATATAGTTTATTATACTTAACAGTATTTTTTTGTCTAGGCCTTTTGACAATATACTTTACTTTCAAAGCAACAGTTTAAACAGCTTGAGGACTTTGATAGCTTGACATATAAGCATTGTATAGATAAATTATGCTAAATATATTTTGTGCTATCTAAATAATCCTGCACGTCTATAAATGGTAAAAATGTCTATGATTTTGAATAAGTACCTGCGATTGCTCATATTTGGGTAAAATTATACAATGAGAAAGGCTTTTAAGGAGGATAAAAAATCGTTGTATTATAATTATGTTAATGTAAATGTACCATTTTTGTACCATTTTTGTGTTGAAAATCATGAAGTGTATGTATATTTATTTATTAAATAATGATTTCGCTGTGGGTTCGATTCCCATTCGGATAATCTTCGTTTTCCCGCTCTAATGTAGCGAAAAAGAGTGGCGTAGAGTTTTACCACTTAACACCCAATATCTTGAATTTCGGTTGAACGAAAAGAGAAAAGAGGATTAGTACTAGATATTCCTGCCTTCTATATGCGGGGTAATGAATGCAGCTAAAAAAAGAAACTTCATATTCATTTGTTTCTTCTGCACCTTGTATATTGTTATGTATCTAGGTATATTTACCATTATATGTTTATTTATAACATAATGAAGGCTAACAAATTAATCTATGAATGCTTATATTGCAATAAAGAAATTCAATAATAGATTTTTTTAATTGACTTTATAACCTAGTGCAATCACTTTAAACTTCATTTATATCAATTAATTAAAATTCAGAAAGAAACGTAGTTAAATTAATAATTACTAAAGATTCTTATTTTATTTTACATTCTTATATTAAAATTGGCCGTAACGATTATTTTTCTTATCTCAATTTTGCAAGCTCTAATTAAAAATTAGCAGTCGTAGATAAACAGGAATGCGCTCGAAATTTGTAGATGGTCTGGTAAAACAGTCTTTCGCCAAACATTATAAAGTAAAGCGAGACCCTACATATTACTTAAACTGAAGTAATATACTAAAAAAATCATTATATTATTTTCTTGAATTCGTCGTAACAAGGAAATTGTGATTGTTACAATCTGGTAATAATAATGTTATAATATTCAAAAAATGCTAAACGAAATTGTCTTCTCGTTTAAATGATGCTACAGTAAGTTTCATCGTTTCAAAGATTTTTTGTGGATAGAAGTAAAGATTCTTTGTGGATAGAAATTTGAATCGGTCAAAGTATTTTATTTGACTGCATGAATGTAGAAAACATGACTCGACTCCCTGAGAGCGAGCTGATGGGCTCAATAATTAAATTATTGTTGTTAGCCCAATCTTCGAATAACTGTAAATCAGTCAAACTGCTACTAAGTGTCGTGTATAGCTAAAATATAATAAAAATTTAAAAATTTAGAAAATCCTTAAGATATATTTTTAGCAAGCAGAAAATACTTTTTTCAAATCTTGACAAAATAAGACCGAAAGCGAAGATTCTCGTTTTCTTTTGGATGACACTAATAACTTGAGTATTACGTTAATTCAGAACAAAGAAAAGAAACCAATTCATTATAATAAATCCAATACCGCTCACTGAGCGGTGAAATTTTGATCAATTGGATACTTTATTTCATTTGACATTTTTTCCAAACGGCATAAGTATTTTTATTATTGAAACACTAATAGTTGGTGGAATTGATTCTAGAATCAATAAAAAAATTATTGAGTCTTCAAACTTCTAGATAATGTTAATATAACAAAAATAAACACCAGCAAACAATTTTTTTATAGGCTCGCTTAAGAAATTTTGGTACTGAAAAAAGAACTTAATTAATTAAGAAAAGCACAATTGTGTTTCTTAGCTGAGATTAAAACCATGTCATACGATAGTGTATTACTGGCATGTACATACCTGAGGCTTGGAATTGTTCGTAGCGGGCGAGTGAGAGACACATGCTGCCGTCGTCAACTATGCACGAACTTCACGATCCGGTAAGTGCTTTGGCCGCACGCGCTCATATGTATGCATGTCCGTGTTGTGACGCGATACGATGTTATACTTAATAAATACATATAATATATAATATTTTATAAAAATAAAATACTTAAAAAATGACCAACTGAAAGAACATTAATTTTCATTGCGTCGTACCGCGTTGCAAGTTTTACGTTACAGCCTTATGACATTAGATATTTGAGTTCTGTTGCATATAAAGCATATTTGATGTGTAAAATGTATTTGTGTAATAATTATGTTGTTGTTAAGAGCTTTGTGTTAACATAGAAAACTTAGAAAATGTTGGTAGGTCAAGTTTGTACAGAACTAACTTGTCATTCACTATAACATAAACAATACGCCAGAGCGGCATTATTTATTATATATTCTCCATATGGTTTATACACAAAGTCAAACGGAAATGTTTATTGTACTTGTTTGTAAGTATAACGTGTCGTCATAAGTTAGAAATTTAAGCCCAACAATATGATGAAAATAACGGTTTTCTATGAGCACTCGGCATGAACTCTTAATATAATATATTAGGGTGAGGTAGAGATTGTTGTTGTAGGAGGTGCCGGCAGAAGTGCCTCTCGTGGTCGACCATCGCTCGCCCTCCGAAGACTCCGGCTTGGGTCTCCCGCCCCACGATCAAGCATACAGGTGACCGCAAAGATTTAGGGACAATTAAAAAATAGAAGACATTCGGTTAATAAATAATTGAACTGAAGTAAATTATTTTAGTTGTCTTTTAATATTTTATAGTCATTATAAAAATAGTAGATAGCAATCCCATGACTTGATTTCAGCAAGATATGTGTGTCGTTGGCTCGTCGCCAATATTTTTGTTCTGCTCCGGAATCGATTGTTTTATAGACGCATAAACGTTCGCATTTATTGTCACCAGCGGTTTTATAGAGCTATCATGCATCCGTAAGGGTTCTTTTGAATTAACTGCTCGTAAAGTCGTTACTCAATAGACTATTCTAAAAAAACAATTTATCCACCATTAAGATATATCAGCTACTTTAATATTTCAAGTTACTTATACTAATGAGCATGTAAATAAAAAAATATTGTAATTAGTAATAAATGAAAAACATATACATGAACCGAAAAACGTCACAAGGTTACCGAGGAAAAGGCGCTGGGACCACTTTATATAATAGCAGAGATATTTAGTTTGACATTCATAAATGTAAGATATAAGACAAAGTCTTGTGTGGGGCAGGAGCGGGCGCGCGTGGCGCGCTGGGGACCCGCCGCCGCCGGACGACGAGCTGGACCCTCCGCCCGAGGTGATTTTGCCAGAATTACCTTCACTTTAATACTATACCTGTGACACTTTTCTTCTCAATGCCTTATTTTCAGCAGTGTTCCGGGTGTCACTTGCAACCCCACAATCACGTTTATTCTTTTAAATTACAATTTCGCTTGAATTAGTGAAGCTGTATTAAGCGTGGCTGCACGGTCGTATACAAGATGTTTAGTTTTACCACTAATTTCTATACATGTCTACGTTTTGTACATTCGATAATAAATAATTGCACTCATATTTTAGTCGTCTTGATATCTACATATACTCGTATGTAGAGGAGTGGCACTTCGACACGACCACTGAAATCTGTAATTCACGTTTCTTGCATGAGTATAACGGCTAGATGTAGTACTTCACTTTGCTGTTGTGGCCGTTATTTCCATTGTCGTAAAGCCTGAAACGGGTAGATTTGATTTTTTTAATTTTTTAATTAACGAACACTAGTGTCAAATTGGCTATTAATGGAAAAAACCATTTAGTCGGTAATAGCGGCCAACAAATATTTTCTACTTCCTAATTTCCTATTAGAATAGTATAGATTTATTGTTGTTTTCTTTCAGTCCATTTCTTAAAATAAACAAACATTTTTGATATCAGTGTTTATAGAAATATATGTATGGTCATATTACTTTTTCTGGGGAATCGTGTACATTTAACATTGCACATAACTTCCATCTAGTTCAACGATATCTTCATTTTACATCCCCTGCGTATCGGCTCGTTGGTCTAGGGGTATGATTCTCGCTTCGGGTGCGAGAGGTCCCGGGTTCAAATCCCGGACGAGCCCAAGTGTCGTTTTGACTTTTTGTGATGTTATCTTTGTATATTATATATGATAGATTGATTTAAGAAATTATTTTCTAATGTAATCAACTAAAATATCTCATTTCCAGTTATTTAATCATTATTACGTCATAGTAATAATTTTTTTTTTAAAATAACATCCTATACTAATGCTAAACTATATATGCGTGTATTTTATATTATCATCTTTAATCAGTAGTAACTATTGTATACCATTAGTAAATTTTACGAAATAAATGTTTTCCGAAATACGTGTCACGTATTTTAAAAAAAATATTTTATGATGTTTAAGTATTAGTTTTCATATCATTTTTCCAAAAAAAATACGATTACACACAACTTATGACGTTTAAAGCATATGACATAGAAACTGTAATGATTCTCTAAAAAAATTAAAATTTCCATAAATTTCCAAAAATAATCTATATATACATATAATAAAACTGTATGTCATCGTTGTCTGACATGGAAGATATATATATGTATATGAGAGAATCTATTACTGCGGGCATTCATTAATGGCATAGGACCCAAAAATATATATTTTTAAATTATAATTTTATTAGGTCACGAAAGTAATTCAGACTTCAGATTCAGGCGAAGCCGCGATCTGTTTGCTAGTGTTAAAATAAAATTCTTGCTTCTATTAATTCAAATACTAGTATAGACTCGATATGTTTCATAATCGCCGTTGTTTTGTGGTCGTTACGAGATCTTGACCCTTGAGTGTGGCGATAGTGGTCGAATTTTATATTTGAAGTTATTTTTAAAACCCTAAAACCCTAAAAGCGTACGGTTCTCCAGTAGCTTTTTCATTTTTTAAAAGAGATTAGTTGCCCCAAGTGGTCAAATGACGTCAAACGAAACATGATCCACCATTAATTTGATGTATCATTAAGATAAGTGGTTTTACTCCCTTATTTTAAGGGTTAGCGAAAGTAGAGGTAACCCTTTGTTAAAGTAATAGGTTATTTCCTTATTTCTTATAAAACAAAAAGTTCTTTAATGAAATTCTGTTTTATGCCTTATTCGTTCAGATTTAAAACGCGACCTTGTATTTTTTCAAATTTGTGTATTTTTTAAGTTAATTGTCATTGTGGTGTAATAATAATAGTTTAGTGATAAATATAAATCATGATTCTAATTTCTAGTATATTTTTTTCTGGCAACCACAAAACATTTTTTTTATTTATTTTCGTTTTTACGGTTCCGTATCTCTTAAGGAAAAAAGGGAACCTTTATAAATTCACTTTGTTGTCCATCCGTTTGACAGGAACGCTTGGAGATATCAAGTAGAAATTCATACTCAGGTCCACGTTACCATGGCTTTTTGAAAAATACGTATTTCTACATTTACTTAAAAAAATATATGGCCGTTTGTATCGCAAAAAGGCGTATTTCGACACTATAAAGGGAATCAAAATTCATAGGGTACTTCCGGTTGACCTAAAATTATGAATTTGGCAGCTAGGATCTACAGGTAGTACTAGTTCAGTTAAATTTGTAAACTATACATTTGTAATTAAGTCCTAAAAAATTATTGCCTTAAAAGGGAGCAGAATTAGTTATGAAAATCGCTAGTTCAAGTGACGATGAAAGGGCTCTAGCTAAGCTTGAATTTCAGAAAAAGCTCGTGACCTCCAATTAATGTACGGAACTCTCAATGGACGAGCCCGTCTTACCCTTGTCCGGTTATTTTTAACTTATTACTTTATATCTAATTAAAATCATCGAATCAAATCAAAAATTAATATTCTTACTTTAAATTATATCTACCAATAATTTACCAATTTAACCAAAAATGTTCCTCGTCATACTTTACAACATTTCGCAATAAATCTATTATCCGAAACACGCGGAATTCGTTTCCACGAATGTATATTGTCAATAAGCACGACACGAACAAATCATAGAAAATGTGTTCAAATTGTTCGTATTCAATTGAAAAATGATGGCATATGGGCGGGAAATTGTGTGCGCGTCACTTATCATGATGAGGTGATGAAGACGTCCGCGTCAGCGTCAGTCGGCGGCACGGCAGTCCTCGGCACGCCGGACCACCGGTTAGACGCCATGTCACGTCGTCGGCGTCGCGTCGCTTTCCGCGACTACATACAACTGGACATACGTGCCATGGCGAAGGTATTGCCATGTCAAAAAATTATAATCACAATAATAATAATAAATTTGTAGGCATAATTAGCAATCTCAAATTTAGATTTTTTTTTTGTGATGTTATTCGTAGTTGTATTACTGTTATTATTGTTCTCAACTCGGTTTATTACGAGTTATGACATGCGTCTCCCTGTCCTATGTACGTATTATACGTAATAAGTGTCTGTAACTTCCGTTTTGTTATATGTAGGTATTGTATGTTTGTATTTTAAAATAAACTATATAACTATGTTATATATCTAAATCATATTATAACTATTCAATTAACTAATAATTATTCGTTTTCTTAATAAATTATATTAAAGAATTGTTGAAAAAAATATATATACGAATAAAACATTATAAATATAACAACATACTACAAATTTTAACGTACTTCTAATTTGGAAACTTCGATATAACTGTGAAGTGCCTGTTTGTAGCCGAGCTGCAATTGTGCAGCTCCAAAAAATAAGTAAGTTATTCTTTAAAAAACATACCATTAAAAATATATTATCTTCTCTGCAAGTTTTTAATATATGCTTACAATATACAGAAATAAAAATAAGTCAGAAATCATAAAAAAAACTTAAATTTCCTTTCTATTTCACATAATATTCATATAAATAAAAACGTTACATTGATAATATGCTTAATAATAATTACAAAGTAGAGGCTACAACCTAACAGTATTGTGTAGGAGCCTATTAACTAGTAAGTTTCTTCACTTACCCCGCTTATACGAAACATACTAATGTCTAGTTTTCATTTCCTATATTATATAACTAGCGACCCACGCGCGACATCGCTCGCCTATGTTTATTATTTTATAGCCAAATTATACATTTTATTAAATACAGATTGTGCCCTTTGTGTAATTTTATTAAATAAACTATATTTCAGTAAAATTCCATCTAAATCCGTTCAGTAGTTTTTGCCTGAAAGTGAAACTAATCACATTCTTTACAAACTTTCATATATTAAACATTACTTTAGTGGGATTAACAATTTTACAACATGTGAATATTCATACTAACTTGATAACTAAAGCTTTTTTATTGATTTCCTTGTGTTTTGTTAAATTTAGTTTAAAAGTTTTAATATACGTAGTAAAGCCAGTCGCGGCGCAGAGGAACAAAGTGTGACTGTTAAATCGACTGGTCGTGGGTTCGGTCACGTCGTCGAACGAAGACATGAAAATATAAATGTAAATAAATATTTACATTTATAATTTCATTGGTGTCGAGGCAAAACGCGGCGCTGAGTTTCGCCACTCAGCACACAATGCCTCCAGAACTCGGCAGAAAGTGTGAAATTTTATTTTGGTAATATAGTAGTATACGAGTATAGTTAGTTTTGAGACTTACACTACCATATTAGAAACAATTAATATAATTTGTGGGCAAGATTTACAATACTTAATCTAAAATGAAAGCACGTTTTGGGGCATCATCACAGTATACTAATTACAAGCTACATAATTCTTTTTTTTTTTTGAGATCAATCGTGATGCACGAGTACAAGCGTGCGACTGTAAACGCGGCTTTTTATCGGTTCGATTCCTGCTCGAGGAAATTAATCATTTAATATTTTAATTCCCTCGCTCTGGTAACGAAGCAAAGTGTTGAGGCGTTGAGTTCTGCCACACAACAGGCAATGACTTCAGAGTCCGGCGGAAAGCTACGCTTAAAATAAATGTATATTTAGTTTAATCATTTTAGAGAGAGTTATCAGAATTTCTCGATTAGAATCTTATCCAATTGTAAAAAGATTTAAAGACGTAGAGCTCTATTCTTCTGGAATTGTTTTATAATAGTCGAATCTAAAGTGAAGTGAAATCACATTTTACATATTTTTTTAATGCAGTTAAAACTATTTTACTTACTCAAAAATCAAACTTGAAACATTATATTAAGACGTATTGACCATCTTTAAGCACTTTGTAGAGTAAAACTATAACTTTAGCTTCATAGTTATCATCAACCTATACCTACGTACCTCCGGGAGTCTTCATCAATTTCCGGTGACTTTCCTGTGTCTTCATAGTTTGAACGTCCATAACCTTCTTCATTTTTTTTATCGATTTTTAGATTTATTATGGTTTATTTGTTACGAATTCAGTAAGCGTGCCCACTCAACCGCGGCAATTTCTCTCATATCTGCTTTATTCTTACTATCACGCATACGGACAACCCAAATAAATAAATACTGATTCAATCCTTCCTGGAAATGACATTCTTCACACCTTCTCTGTCGTATTTCGCTCAAAGTATACCTACTACTGTAAATTCATATAAATCATGATACATAAAATTGTTTACTTATACTGAATTAATTGAAAATCTCTTCAATTGGTAACCATACAATCACAAAAGATTTAATCACAAAGCAATATACTTTAACAAAGCCGTCTCCCAATCCACTTATTCCATTTTTGCATTTGAAAAAGATTTCCGAACTTAACCCAAAAACAAACATTATACCTTTTATTTGTTAACTATAATTAGTGCTAATATTATATTGTTATTATACTTTGATGTGACTCCATAAACTTTTGACTTAAGTATTTTTAAACCTTAAAACTATGCCGCACAAAAATAGCTGCAAAAATCAATTGAACGGTCGAGACTCTTGATCATCCCTCACCCTTCAGTCGATCGCGGTCTCTCGTAGCTTCACACTGTTATATACCTTTAAAATCTTTATTGTTTTCGGCATAACATCGTTTATTGTGTGTCCTCTTATGAGACAGTCGTGAGTAAGTTGGTGTCACTGAACGTTCTAGCATCCTTGAACGTGTTTCCCTCCTTCCCTCGAGTGCTTATTAATTTTCTTTCCTGCATGCCGTCGTCTCTTGGTGTCTTTTTGTGTGCATGTATATGTGTGTTGATCTTTAGCCGTTTTAGAATATATATATATATATTTATAAATGATCTATTAGTAATAGCTAATCTACATGCAGGAGTACGAGGAGGAAGGCAGGCGTTCTAGAAGACACTCTTCGCCATGTAACTCCAGAGAGGGCAGCACGACTGCACTCCACACACAGCATTACGACGAAGCCGTAAGTAATAGATTCTGTATAACTACATTGAAAAAACTATTTACTGACGGTGATGGACGTAATGTAACGAGGTTCAAGGTGCATTTAGATAAAAAAAAGAAAATTTTGAAGTTAAATAAGGACCCGAATAAAAAGTACTTATCTGAAATTTATTCCTTTATTATTTATCTATTGATTAATTAATTAAGTGTAACTTATTTAAATTTTTTCTTAAATTGATTCAAGGATCTGAGATGCAATAATATACATACGTCCTATAATAATTTAAGACTAAAATTAATTTTAATTTTTTAACTGAAATCTGTCTGAAATCTATAATCTTAAACTAGTCCTCATATCGCCCTTTCAAAGTATTTTTGAAATTGCTAACATAACATAACATATTTTACATTCGTAAATTCTCATTGTTTTTAAAGGAATTAATACAATTGACTTGGTAAAAAAAAATTTCTGAAAGAAAAAATGTAACACAAACATACATTCATCTAGTCACATTATGGCTTTCGTAATACACTTTGTAGGTCTTATTAGAATAACACAGAGCGTGTTTCAAGAAAAATGGATGTCGCTCATGTAGATCACTCTACCTACGGCAGCAAGGCTTGGCGGTGAGCCAACTGTCTAATACATTCACTCTCATTCGCTAGTTCCAAGAGTTTGTACAAATGACTGTTACTTAATTCATCTCTACATTTTTATTAAAAAGAATCCTAACAAATGCGAATTGATGCAAGTTTCATTATGACTATGTGACGATGTAAAGAAGGCACTATATACGTGTTTGATACTCTACCAAGTGATAATAAGTTAAGGAAACTATTGTTATTATCAACTATTTCCACTTCAATAAATTAATGAATACCGTAACAAAAGGTGTTCAAATATTTTTTTTATCTTCCATTTTTCCATATATCACAAAAAAAGAGAAATTAAATAATTTTTAGAAACCGTCCAAAAAGGCGCGGGTGCAATACGGCTAATTTATTTTTTTTATTATTTTTTAAAAAAGCATTTTTTCCTAAGTGTGGAATAATACGTAAAAATGTTAAAAATAAAGAAAGAAAACTTACAGTGTATATGATATTTTAGCATACTATTTATGATATAAGCCTTGAGTTTCGATTTTTATAAATAAAAGTAGGAAGTGGACACCGTTTCCTGCCTCTATTTATAGTTTTTTTTTGTTTACGATAATGACTAATGTAAAGTGAATAAGTATAACCTATGCCGTTTTTATAAGCTGATAAATTTTTCAGCCTTCCAATACAAAGGTCAATAAAACTTTGTGATTCATACCCACAAATAAAGTGAACCAATGAGGTGCTGTCTCCATTTATAAATAATTTTATTTGTTTTAAAATTGAACTACTCATAACAATAAACCAACTTATGGCAATAAAATAATAAGATAAGTGATAAATCTCTCATAGAAAAAAATAATAAAAATATTAATATAAATAATAATTATATTTTGTATCAATCATAGCACTTTAAATTTCTAAGGAAAAATATTAAAACTAAATTATTAAGTGATAAATTTATTTCATGTCAATAATAGGTCTAGCATCAGTCTTAAAAACTATTCTCAACTTACTCTTCTCTTCTCTATTACATTGTTATTGAGTTTCAGAACTCGCAGCTCTAATCAAAATAAAAATGTTCCCTAGATAATAATTTAATTATTAATAAACATAAAGCTTTAAATTTTAGTCGAAACCGTAGTAGATCGATTTTGTTTTGTTTATCAAAATTTAATACAATAATTTATTATATTTAAATGTCCAAAGGCGTCATTTGCCAATTCTACAAATTAATATATAATACTTTTTAAATTTCGTCTTACACTTACTTTACCACTTACGTCTTACTAACAATAATTATCGGTGAAAACATAAAGTAGTGGCAGTATCATCAACATTGTTATTGACGGTCTTTGTTTTTATGCAGTAGGAAAGCTTAAATCAAAATTATTGCATACAATGTGTTTCTTCTTAAAAAATCAAGAAATGAAAATTATTTAAAAATGAAAATTATTATGACATGACCATATTCGACCATGGTGTGTGCTGTACTTATAACGAACTAACCTATAGGCTTACTGTAACGTAAGCCACCTAATTTAATATTTTAAAGTAATTTAGTTTTCTGGTAATATAAATTAGTCTTTTAAACTTAAATTATGGTAAACGGGTTATAGTTTTTCCTGTAGTGTCCGTCTGAGCTCCTCCGTAACCTTAACTAGATCCTTGTTGTCACGATGATGTCGTTTGCCACTAAGGTCACTACAATCTTCAAGGTAATCTTTTGGGGGCTCCACAGGGCATTTGCGCTCGAATTTGGGCCGAGGTATTCTGACTCGTTTCACATCATCTAACCAGCTCTCCATGTTTGTAAATTGCAAATTGTCGTTTTTTTCAACAAACAACCTGCAATAAAAATATGTTGTTTAACGATTTGTTTTATAGTTCCATGCTAAAACCGTGCGTGTATCTTTAAGTATTTATCGGAAGAAATATAAATATGTAATATTATACGTCTCGTTAATTTCTGTAATTTATATTTATACTAGTATTAATAGTAAAGCACTTATAATGAAACACTGTTGACATTGTCAATCTTAACGCACATTTCTCGCTCATTACGATATTAGCAACGCAATAAGCTTAATAACAGTCTTAGCGGAGTATTGAGTAAGATAAGATGGTCAGTAAAAATTTCGAAATCTTGTACAACTTTGCTAAATAAAAGTTGTACCGTTACGCAGGCGCCGGCGCAGCGAGCGCGAGCGTGGGCACCAATGCCAATGCAGCCAATCGGTTGCAACAATGGAACAGGCGATTGTCGGTGCCAACTGCCATTGTCGGTACCATTGTTTCAGTAGATCTTGTCTCTTTATTTAGGTTAAACAATACACTAAATTAATTCCGTAGCGAATTTTGATCTTACAATTCGGATATTGTATTTTATTTACGAAATAAGCACATATTATAATGTAATAAGTTTAATTAAAACTGTTAATACATTAATCAGCTTCACGCTGTATCATGCACACAGCAGGGTAGGAAGAGCGAACCTAATGTTAAGACTCCATTCCCCACTTTCTGAAGAATTCTGCAGGCATTGCGTGTTGAGTGGCAGAACTCAACGCCGCTGTTCATACATTATGAGTATTATTTGTACAAGAGTATTATTAGAAATCAATAACAGCTTAATACTTGCTAATTTATCACTGTTCTGCTATCTCGGACGCTAAAACAAAGATGTTTAATGCACGATTGACTTTCTCCGGCGAAAGTGTAGCTAAATGTCCTAGCATTATTTCGTTTGACGCTTTCGAAACCACAATTTACCAATTTGACACTAATGATTTTCAAATAAAATCGACAATTTTTGTATTTAATCTGAATCTAAACGCCATTTAATAGTGTAATATGATGCAACTAGTGTAGTGTTTGAATTGAAATGAATGACTAATATATATTTTCTTGTAATAAATCGAGTTTTTTCTATTTCTGTTCCATACTTGGAAACATTTAGGATCATGTGATTGTATTTGAGAAACGTAACATGGAAACGTATTTAAAATAACATATTGTTATGTTATTTGCTTAAACATCGTTTCTTTGGTGAAGAGAGTCAAGCCACAGTATAAGCATATATAACTAAGTTTGAAAACCACCATAATAACTATATTCCTGTCAATAAATATTAAATTTAACTACCTGTAAGATACCCTTAAAGGATCTCTAGTTAATTTCATTCGGGTACTATGTCGCAATATAGAAAGCGAGATGTCTGTGGGAGAACATGTTAGGAAGCGGTTACACGAACGCAAAGTATAACGGATATTAAACTTAAATAATTACGTATTCTTTAATATGAAAATAACATTTACATTATAAATATTTGTTTAATGAGTATTTTATTTTTTAAAATTATTTTAGAAAGCAATCAACTTATAAAAAAATAATCTTTAGCTGTTGTCTAAGGAAAATTGGAGAAAATAATATTTTTTCATATTAAATATCGAGTTTAAAATAAATCAGCTTCACGCTGTATCCCGCACACAGCAGGGTAGGCAGAG
>DWAO01003089.1:0-14769 GCA_018230605.1 Heliconius congener | reverse complement strand
TGGGGAACGGAGTGTCTAAACACTAGGTTCCCTCTGCCTACCATGCTGTGTGCGGAATACAACGTGAAGCTGATTATTATTTTATTATAATTATACGAATAAACAATGATATTACAGGTTGTTTCGATCTGTTATTGGACGCAGAGAAGTGTAAACATGGTATGGAAATGGGTGGCCTGGGTGTTGGTATGGGAGTTGGAGGGGGCATGTACTTTGGTGTAGGAACACCATCAATGACTCCGCTGATGACACCTTGGTCCAATCAAAACACCCCTGGATATGGAAGCAGCGTGTGGTCTCCTGGGCAAGGTAAAGAAATATATATATTATTAACTTCAGAACTCTTTCTCTTATGATGATACTATGATATATATAATTTGTTTATTTGCAGTTGGTAGCAGTATGACTCCAGGTGGTCCTTCATTTTCACCATCTGGTGCTTCGGATGCGTCTGGATTATCACCAGCTTACAGTAGTTCATGGTCGCCTCAACCAGGATCTCCAGGGTCACCCGGAGCTCCTTTGTCTCCTTACGCTTCGCCGGCCGGTGCCTCTCCGTCATATTCACCAACAAGTCCAGTTTATGCCGCCCCATCACCCAGCCTTACCCCCACATCCCCGCACTATTCTCCAACAAGTCCTTCATATTCACCGACGTCTCCTCACTATTCTCCAACATCACCAATATATTCACCGACTTCGCCCAGCTACTCACCAACCTCGCCTGGTTACTCTCCCACATCGCCGTCCTACTCGCCGACGTCTCCAAGCTATTCACCGACGTCACCAAGTTATTCACCAACCAGTCCGGCATATTCGCCGACATCACCCAGCTACTCTGCTACTTCTCCGAGTTACTCGCCAACAAGTCCTTCGTATTCACCAACAAGCCCGTCCTATTCGCCGACCAGTGCTGCTTATTCGCCTACTTCTCCTGGCTATTCGCCGTCTTCACCAAGTTATTCACCAACGAGCCCGGCGTACAGTCCTGCATCTCTTAGCTATTCTCCATCTTCTCCAAATTACACACCAACAGCTCCAGCTTATTCACCAACCAGTCCATCATATTCTCCAACATATTCTCCTACTTCACCCAGCTACTCGCCATCCTCACCGAAGTACTCGCCGTCCCCGAACTATTCGCCGACATCTCCCTCACTCGCCGGAGGAAGCCCCACGTATTCACCAACAAATCCTCAATACATGCCAAAAAGTCCTCAATACTCGCCGACGAGTACTGCATATTCGCCTTCTTCCCCACAACATCCAGGAAGTACCCAGTATTCACCTTCTTCCCCGAATTATTCACCTTCACCAAATTACTCACCATCATCACCAGGGTATTCACCGTCATCAACGAAATATTCGCCAACCTCGCCAACGTTTACTCCTACATCCTCAAATTATTCTCCGACATCACCAGCTTATTCACCTTCTTCGGCAGGTCCTTCTTCATATTCACCTACTTCTCCAAACTATTCACCCACTTCACCCTCTCATGACGATATGGATGATTAAATAATAATACACATTACATGTGATAAATGACACATTATTTTGGTTAAAATCATCTTTGACAATTTAAGTGTTAATGATATTAAAGCGTTTAAAGCACAGGACTTATTACCTTATATGTAATTAAAACGTGATTATTTGTCTTTTTTTATTAATAATAATAATACAAGTCTTGTAGTAACCTGTTTTAAGGACAAAAAAAAACATAAATAATAAAAAAAATAAAAACTGTACTGTACCGTGTGTATAACATTCAATGTGGCACACACTTAGAATAAGATGTAATTTATATAATAACGTTAATAAAAAAGTAAGTGCTTTTTCCTATACCAAATTTGTTAACGGTGTTGAGGTATCTTGATTCATAAAAATATTTATAAGATTAAAATTACATAAGAGTACACAAACAATATTTTTAGGAATAACAAACATTATCACATTTTTTCTTACTTTCTTATCTGTTTGATTGGTACAATAATAATAATAATATTCAAATTTAATGGTATGTTGCCATATTGTATTATCAATTATTATTATTTTGTTTTTTATAGAATAACGTACGTTAAGTACCTTTTTGTGCATTTCAGAAGAAGTTTTTAATTATTTTTTAAGTAAAATTTAGATATTAAGATTTTTAAGTACCTAGGCATAACTTTAACAGAAACCTATGGAACTTACTATTATTTTTTTAATAAATGATATAAAGTCAGATTCCCTGTTTCAGTTAATCTATTATGTGAATATGTGATTTTATTTAATAAAGTATATACATAAATAAATACACGCAAAAGAGGTTTTATTAATTATCATTTCTAAAAATATCAGTTGGTGTAGGTTTTTTTAGATTCACGTTGTCCCGCAAATAGCAGGTTATGCAAAGGGGGGCCTTTGAAACTACTGTTTAGACACTTCTGTTCCCATCGAATTCTGGAGTAATTTTATATTGAGTAATGGATCTCAACGCCGCAGCAGTTAGCTTCGTTACCAGAGCTAGCCTACTCGAGCCTCACGTTTTTTAAATTTTCACGAGTGAGAATTGAATCCATTTTTTTTACATTTCTAACTCGATTTAAAAAAGGAGAGCTGGAGGGATTTAATGGCATATACTTATTTAATAATTATGTTTAAGCCTCTTCTCCAAATTTTTGTATAAATAATTAGAAAGGTAACTAAAATATAGTTATAGGATGAAAATAATACAAAACGAAGTGTTCAATTGCCGTATTTAATGATAATCTAAAAACCGTAACACAAACAGTTGTATTTCATATAAATAAACCATTTAATTATGTTTATGCTTCTTATATTAACTACGTATAATACATATCAGATTATTTAAGTAATTTGGAAGATACTTGACTTGAAGGTTTATACTTCCTACACCTATGTAATATAAAATTAAATTCCTACCTAAAGAATTGAGCTTGAACATTCGCAATTTTGTTACATATATAATATTTGTCCTAATCTATAATAATTATAATATAATGCATTTAATAATAAATTGGCCGTTAAAATTAATTATAACTTCATCGGACACTTCCAGGTACCTAAGTAATGGTAAAATTAACCCAACGATGGGGCCAGAAAATGAAAATACCGAAATAGTCTTAGTTTTTGCTAAAGAATAATAAAAGTATAAAACAAAATTTTAAAATTATCTAATAATCATACACATAAGTATTTTTTTATGAATTTCAATAAAATTGCATTGTTTTCTTAACTTCACGCTGCATCAGAAAATAGCAGGGTAGGCAGAGGGAACCTAGTGTTAATACATTTCGAGATAATAATTCGAGCTATACGTTTTTATAATAAAATTTTTGTTTTTTATTCTAAAGTAAGGTAGTAATTTCTTCACAAAATGGAACTTATTCTCAATTAATAGAGCCATAGAAATAATACGTTTCATAATTTACAATATTTTCTATGGGTATTATCTATTTTTTTTAATTCTAGGACTTAGGGTAGGACTTACAATGAGTTTCATCGTTGACAATTTATAAAATTACGTAAAAATTTAGTTAATCCAATACTATTGTGCTTTCCATAAACATCGAACACAGCCATTTTATAATTCTATTATAAGTATTTTTTAATTATCTACGACACGATTAGTTACGTACAATTTCTAATACAAGTTTTTATATAATTATATGAAGTGGAAGAAATTACAGACAAATAGACTGAGCTGAATGAGTGAATGAAAAAATAGTAAGTACGTAATAGTTTTTTAGTTTTTCTAAAGTGTAAGCTTTTTATTTTTAAGCATTAAGTATTACTTAAATATGTTATTGGTGTGATCTATTCATCTTTATATATTTATCATTTAATTATTTTAAGTAACCATCTAAATGTGTTAGGTAAATATTATTGTACTTACCTTTATTTTTACTATACATTCGCGATAATATTTGACTACAATATATTAATGTAAGTATTTAACGAAGATACAAATTTGTTATATTTATATAACTTCAATTAAAAGGAACTATGTGGAACGATTAGTTTTGTTATTAAAATTATATAATACAATTATATATTCCAAATAATAATAAATTCGATGAAGAATATTTAGATAGGTACTGTCCAAGAATGTTAGCTTATTTTCCTCTATAGATTTCAATGATGCGATCCTGATCGACGTACTCAAATATATGAGGAGCATCCATTAAGATACCCACAGTGCCGGCAGTAGTCACGAGAAAGAATATATATAATTGCAGTCTATCAATAACCATTGCTACATACTTCCAGTCCTCTCGAGTCTGAAAAAAGATGTCAGATTGAAAAAAAAAACTACATGTTATTATTTCATAGCGTAAATCTAGCTATGAAATATTCACATTTAATTTAAAAAAACAAATAATTTATAAATTATGAATTAATGAATTACTTGAATGTAAAGATCTTCATTGCGTAAATGTTCTGCTATAAATTCAACTGCTTCAGTGGCTTTGGCCGCTTCAGGAGATAGCAAAAGTGAATCTGAGCTCTCAGACTCACGTCTCTCGCCGAGGCCGAGACCCCCAAGAGCACCAAGTCCGCCGAGTGCCCCTACTTCTCCTCCACCGGATGCACGATTTATTTTGCAGTTGGGATGATGAAGATCTGATAGTTCCATTGCTTCCATTTTACTTTGTTTAGCTCCTATTGCGCTATGTAATTGAATTTAATTAAAATAAGCTATTCTATATATTATAATGATCAATTTTATAAATTATATATGTATCATTACCATACCTTATATGCTTAGGTAAGTCGTGGGGTGCCGCTGCATGCGGCGGAGCTCCCATACCAGGCATTTCCATCATCCATCGCAAACGTGTCTTACGAGGACGACGCATGAGAAGAGCTGCCGGTAAATAGTGCAAGAAAACACTACGAATCCATAACGGCATTCTGCAAAAATAACAATATAATATATACTTTTTATTTTTAAATTTTAATTGTTAAATAAATATTTTTAATTTACGGTTACCTGTGTGTTCTCGGGCCTCTGAAATTCCAGTTAATGATAATTACCGTAACAAGAATACTGACTGTATTCATAATAAACGTAAAAAGGAGATATTTCGCGATAAGTGGTAGTACAAGTGAAGTTGGCGGAAGAATTTTCGATACCAATAATAGGAACACGACCAGTGACAGCAAAATGCTTATACCCAAGGTCACCTGAAAAAAGAACAATATTGTAATCCGTTGATTATTCGAAATATAACAAAGAAGTTTTTAGCTAGATTAAAGTGCTTACTTTTTCTCCAGCTTCCGCCGGTAAATAAAATACAAGAACACATAGAAATGAAATCAAAACTGTTGGCAAAATTAAGTTAACGGTATAGAACAAGGTCTTCCTTCTGATAATAATGTAAAATGTAATATCGGTTTCAGTCGGATGGTTTCCTTCATATATGTTCAAATATGCAGGTACTTCGATTATGTCCCATGTGCCAGATTTCCAATAATCGGAAAGATCTACGAAATTTTTATTATTGTACAAAGCAAGTGACACTTGATCGCCGTTAAACGTCCACGATCCAAACTTCATAATACAAGTTTGCTGGTCAAACGGAAAGTACGTCACGTCGATGGTGCAAGAACTCTGGAAAACAGTATGTTAGTGTTCAATAAATTAAATAACTTTACAATAAATTTTACAAGTCACTATTTTGTACCTGGTAAATAGCAGGGGGAACCCATAAGACTTCTCCATTTGGATAGATTAAGACGTTGGATTTATATCGTACTTCATAGTTTCCGTCAGCGCTATAATAAATATAATGCCATTATAACATTGTTTATATATACAGTAATAACAAATATGTATATGTTTAAGTTCCTTACTTATTAAAAAGCACAATGTCAGGTTTCCATACTTTGTCAGGGGGCAGTCTCAATACTCCTATACCACCGTAGTCGGCTTCATCCCACATAAGTTGATAATCCATCCATACCAATCGTAGCCAAACATTTGACTTCATGATTTGATTTTTTTCATTCTGTAATAAACGAAAAGGATCTCTTTTTATAGATAGGTTTATATCGCATACACACGCTTTCTCTTATAATGTTAATGAATTTAAACAATAAATTTCGTTATGGAATAATATTGTAAGAAAATCACTTACGACGTTAATAAGTTGGACAAAGGCAAGGCCAAATCGGACATCCACTTTTTGTGTCATGTTTTGAACGGGCCGGATGAGCTTATTATACCCACGGAACAGATCTCGAACTAACCTCTCTTCGTCCTCTGAACACCATCCTGTGTAAATAAAAAAATGATTGTATGAATGGGTGAAATGATATGAAAATGGATCATTCCTATCTTTCTATTATTTTCTGCGTTCTATTAGCAGATTCGCTAAATGATTTTTTTTATTATATAGCAGTAAAAAATCAAGAATTAAAGTAAAATAATAAACGCCAAAAAGCGTATAGAATTATTTTTTAATTTATCTGTTGATATCTCTGAAATTAATGGAAATCAATTGTTCCAACACCAAAACTGTTCATCAATAATATTTAAATTTCAAAGTTCAAAATGTCTAAGGAGTGTCCGCTGTATAACGCTGATGCTGCAACTGCGATCAATAAGGACCACTTCGTGAGATGTAAACGTATCAATGTCGGGTCAAAGGATTTATTATTATTTTCTTCCTTTACGAAATCTAATCCACCATTAGAAAAGAATTAATACCTTGTAAATAATGAGGTTCATATTTTATATATATACTTATAATATTAAAAATAGGCTCACAATTATTTAATAATTCATTGATATCATTTGAATTTTGATTTAAAATATTTTTAATATAATTTTATATTATTTAAATTGTTTTTATCTAAATTAAATATTGTATTATCACTGAGCTAATTATTTGCAGGGTTGTAGAAATGTTAGGGCTGCACATCTAAACGAAATGTTGAATTAAATAAATTGAATATGCATCACATACCTGAATAGAGAGCAGCAAGGAGAGCAATAACCAAGAATCGTACGCGCGATCCTGCCGTCATGGCGGCCGCCACTGCCGCACGCGGCACGCGCGGCCCCGCGCCGCGTCACGCCAGCGCCCTGCGAACGCCGCCCGCCCTCCGCCACCCGCCCGCCGCCCGCCGCCCTCCGGCCTCCGCCCGCGTACACCGCCTTTACTCTTTCAAACAGGCTCGTACCGAATGTAGAATATTTTCAGAACTCCATATAATTACTTGTAATCATGGACTTTATTTATAATAATGTATCTAAAATTAATTTCATTTCTAAATATATATTTTTTTATTATAGTTATTGAGTAACTCTGTTATTATATATAATAATGAAAATTCAGCTTCACGCTGTATCCCGCACACAGCAGGGTAGTGTTAAGATAAATACTTATTTAGAAAAAGTATAAAAATTTGAACGTAGCGGGACTCGAACCCGCGCTTCCTGAAAACAGACCAGGTTCCGACAGGTCTAGTGTTAAGGCACTCGGTCTCTCACGTTCCGCCGAATTCTGGAGGCATTGCGTATTGAGTGGCGTAACTTAACGACGCCCTTTGCCTCGACACCAGAGCGAGGACACAGAAATATAAATTTAAATAAATATTTCATTTCCTCGAGTTGGGGTCGAACCCACAACCAGTCGCGTTTACAGTCTTTGCCACGCCACGCCTGCGCCACTATGTTTCTAATATTTCAAATTAATTATATACTGATCTGTCAAATTACTCTCCAGATGTGAATAAAATTATAAAAGCTAATTAATTATTTTTAAATGAAAATTTGTAATATTTGCCTTATTATTTTGATCAATTCGCCTTAATAATAAAAAAAAACATATTTTTATAATATACATGGTACATTGTAACTGTAAAATATTATTTTCTATTTCATTTATACTACTGAGTTATAAGGGTTGATTAACCCGAATTATCTTTGTGATTTCCATGTTGCGTACTCATAATTATTTATTGTATTTTTTAAAATAATTAATTTATAATAAATGTTGTCAGCAATTTATTAATAAGAAACGGTTATTGAGTTCAGAATGACAGCATTCTCGTTTACCAGCATCAAATCATCATTTAGTTACATCACAAGTTGAGCTAAGAGTCTTTACGTTTCTACACCGTTCGATGGGTAGGTGGGTGCGCATGTGCAGTTATCCCTCGGGATATCATCGATTGTCTACAGTTACTCAGCCTGTTCCAAGCCCAAATCTAGTTAGGAATATATAGGTCAGGGCTATTTAAGCGTCAATGCAGAACATGATTTAAATTTTTGCAAGTGCTAAAGCATTAAATAGTTTGAAATTTAGTTAAAAAGAAATTAATTTAAAGCTTACAAAAATATGGGAATTAGAAATCAAAAGCTTATATTTTCATTCGTTTATATTTAATAAACAAAGTGCAATTCAGAGTATTAACCCTAACAATTGAACAAATTACGGGGACAAACATCGTCCCAACGCCGACGTGGATGCGGCGCGTTACTGCACTATCCAATACGAAGATAGTAATAACCAACAATGAGGTGTAATGCGCCTTATCCGCCGTACGGCTCTCCACCGCCATCGAGGCCGAGGAGATCAGGTTATATAACAATAAATAAATAAAGGGATGATAGAAAACACAGATATAAAATCACATGCGTTCCGCAACTTCCAAAGGAACGTATATGATTATTTTTAAACAAGGCCTCGGAAAATGAAAACTGCTGAATAGGAGGACTGCGAGGGTACAATCGATTCGATTTTTTATGTATCCGCGCAGCTCCAATAATTTTGTTTAGTTTTCCTCTTGAGAGGCTTACAATGTTTTCGAAAAAATAACAATATACAATTTTAATGAATGATACAAAAGATCGATGATATGAAAAACATAAAATTTTGTAATTTATGGATTAGACTGGCATATTCGTGGCAACACATTGTGAGCAGTGATTTAAACAAGTTCTATAAGGATTTTATACATATAAACTTTTTGTGTCGGCAGTAAATTTTATACATTTCCATATAACAACAAAAACACGCTGTATTACCACTTTTGGAGTTTTAGATTGATTTATAATTTTTTTAGGAAAACTAATTGGGCGTTATGAATTAATATTTTGTTTAAATTTATAGTATTGCTATAAATTTTTATTTTTTATATTTATTAATTGAGAAATTTTTGTAAGCAGTTTCAGTTTTATGATTGCATTGAAATAAGTACAAGGTATAAACGTGATATCACCATGTAATGTAATGTAACGTAATTATTGGTATATGTATGTAGTTTCGAAAGACCCAAGTATGATTTAAACAAAATAATATTTTAACTACAACTTTTAACGAACGTTTTATTAAGCTATAGCTTTGGATATTTAATCATTTATAACAATATCGACCCGTTCACAACGAGGCATATCACAACCTGTACCAATTGAATCAACATTGTTTGTAAAGTTCTATACTAGCTACTGACACAAATACATCTGAAAATAAACTCAGGGATCATAACCACGATTCACGGAATCGAATAAGAAGTAAACAAAGGGCCATTGCTTCACTGCCCAATTCCTAAACTGTACATAAATTTTAAGATTTGAGAAAAATCTAACAAAGATTTAAACTTTATATGCGACAGGTTGTTCAACGGTAAGAAGGAAGACGTCTTTGTGCTATAATTTTCCGTATCCACCACAGTCGTAAATTGTGGTCCGAATTGGCGGCTATTCTAGCGTGGATCACTATAAGCCAGGCCATCAAAACGTTGGCATAGCCATACTGCCGCATAACTTACATTAGTTTTATTGTTGTGATAGACCAACCCTTAAGAAGACTTATATTAACTGAAAAGTATTGCTTGCTCATTACACATGTCAGTTGTCTGAGACTAAACGATATATTGTCTCTGAATTAAATTACCAGTCGTTGATAATTAAGAGGGCATAGACTAACCGAAGACCGCTGAAGACAGGCCTCAGAGAGTAAAGGACAAGATACAGGGTAGGCAGTATTTGGTTCAATGCAAAGGGATGGCAGTCAGCGGTAACTTATCTCTATAGGGGGGCACGGGCGCCGAGGCACGCGGCGGCAACTCCATCGTCGCAGCGTCGACGCCCGCACCACTTCACACATCACAACTTAATTTATATTCGCGGTATCACAGAACGTTACGCATGCGCAGCCGCAGGCGGGCGGGTCGCTACGACACCATGATGTGCGGTGCGGACAGCAGCACGGCTAGCGTGGCAATGATTGTGAACAGGGTAAAGATAATAAGGCACAGTCTGTCCACGACCATGGCAGCGAATTTCCAGTCGCGCGAAATGTCCGCATCTTCGTCCGACTTGCGCATCTGTAACAATATAAAATATTATAATATTCATCGGTGTATTGATTGGATACTATTTTATTTTTGCAGGTTAAATTGATTTATCAGACCTGATCTGTGATGACTCGAATCTCTTTGAGTATGAGTGAGAGTTCGTAGTCGACACCGAAGCAGCTATGCGCCGCAAGACCCGCGCCATTTTCTTCGCCACTCCTACAAAAATACAATTCTGTAATTCTATATACACCGTTGCTGTATAAACTACAGGTTCGGCATAGGAACGTGGGGCTCTACGGGAATTATGCTGATTCGTGTGACAGAATAGACCCAAGACCCAGAGCAGAAGTTTAAGACAGATGTGAAATATATGAATTTAAGATGAGCTTATTGATGTCAATGAAGCTATTCGGGTCGGATTTAACTGCGGAACGTTTGAGGCAGGGTGTAGTATTGTATCCGTGCTATTTACGGCGAGTAGTGTTCGTGTAGATCGTCGAGGGACCTGTAGTATCGGCAGCAAGGCGGCTGCTGCGCCTGGGTATGCCGGAAGTCATCGTCGATGTCGAGCACATTCGCTAAAAGCGACTTTGAGGATCGCTCGCGCAACTCCAGATCCGGTGGTGGAGGTGCACGAGCAGGTGGCGGTGTGGCCGCATCACCTGGCCGCGACATACGGAGTATCCAAGGCAGCCAGTAGAGAAATACACATCGGATCTATGCAAAGCAAAATAAACTAATTGTAACGCTTGTAACGTTAAATAAAATATGCCGAAAATTTAAAATAATACGAACCCAATCACTCATTACATGAGTGTCCGCATGTCGATGGTGGTAATTAAGAATTAGAATGGTAGATACCACCGAAGAGGCCACCATAAACATGATGCAATTAAAATATGTGCCCAATAACGGAACTGCATCTGAAGTCGCTGGCATAGTTTCCGCTACCATATTCAGAAACACTGTCAGTGACAACAAAATTGTAACGCCTGTCAAAAAAATATTAAGTGTAAGAGTTAATAATAACGCTATTATTTTATTAATTATGAAGTCAAACAGAGAAGAATGTCTTAAAGTAATGGCGCATACCTAAAGAAAGCTTTTCTCCAGAGTCAGGTGGTAATGTGAAACCGAGTAATGCCATTGAGGCAATAAGCACGCATGGTACAATCAGATTGAAAAAGTAGTATAAAGTCTTTCGCCGAATAACTACCGCAAAAGTAATATCAATGTACGGCTCGGGACAACAGTTGTAGTAGATTTCATTTCGCTTGCCCGGTACTCCTGGTAAAGAAAATATTTTTTAAGAAGAACTTATAGAGTTATTTTATTAAACAAATGACTATACTAAGAATTTGACGTATATTATACCTATAAGTTCCCATTCTCCATTAGTCACAAAACTACTTATGTCTCCACCGCCTTCGTCTTGTAGTTGTAGGTCCAGCTAAAAACAAGGAAAATAGAATTACTTTGTACTACATTTATTTTCTTCAATATTCACCTAAAGATGATTAACTCGAATGCAACAAGCATACTGAAATCTTACTTGATAACCATCGTAAGTCCAGCTGCCAAATTTCATTTCACATCTTTGATCATCAAAAGGAAACCAGGTGATATCTATTTTGCATGTGCTCTTAAAGATCCCAGGTGGCACGTATAGACAGGAGCCGTTGTTTCGAACTACTACGTTGGTTGGGTAAGTACTGTCGAAGCCTTCATCTGCACTGTATTAGAGATTGAAATAAAATAAAGATCAGTATTGTTTTAATATACATTTAATACTAGTAACATTACATATATTTTTTATCAATATAAAAATATTATTAATACATAAAACATTAATTTAGTACCTGTTGTACATAAGAACATCTGGTTTCCATAACCTGTGTGGTGGAACTCGTAAATCCTTAACGCCGCCGAAGTCTGAAGTATTCCACCTTAAGTTCATGTCGTTCCACTCCTAAGCAAAGTAAATGGTTTTCTTCTATATATTTTCTGTTTATTTATTTTTTTATTGTTATACATTATAAATATGAAGGCTTATCTTTTATACAATTAATGTTTAAATATATATTTTCTATTGTAATTTTATTTAGGTTATTTCGGTTTATGTTCTGTATACTTACTAGTTTAAGCCAGATGTTAGTTATAAGTAGCTGGTTCTTTTCATCCTGGGAAAAATATTTCATTTAATTAAAACAATTAGTATCGTTCACTATTATAAACATATTGTCATCTACATTCATTTAATAAATAATAGATTAAAGTTTAGATACATGGTTAGTTATTTTATTCATTGTTCTATATTTGTTTAAAGTGGACTTAATGAATATTGTCAATATCTGAGTCTTTTTTCACCCTTCATGAATTTTTAACTAACCCATTAATTATGTTATTTTATTTAGAATCGGCAAAATTATCAAAAACTCTGAATTTAAAAGTATTAGATTCTTCTGGTTCATTATCAAAAATCGAAAAAATTTCATATCAATATATTCATATCATAACATTATTGTATTTCCAATTTTTCCGAAAATATCGACAGAGTGGCTTTTCAAAATTTAATAGAGTTAATTATTGAATCCATTTTCCAAGTGGAAAACGTAATATTAAAAAGTTTGCTAATTGTTATTTTAATGTGTTAACTTAAGTCAAGTGGCTGGTGAAAATGAATAACATTTTATATAGCTTTGTACAGAATAAATAAAATCTAACAATAGTTGTAATCTATTAATGACTACAAGGAACTTTTTTGTGGGAGTATTCGATTGGGTTCATACTTAGAGCGCAGTAGTCACTATCCTGTGTTATATCTTGAGTTATTAGGTAGCTACTAGATTTGCCATTGTCACTGATGGTCTTTATAGAAAAAAAAATATTATGTTCCTTTATTAGAAATAGTTAAATTAGAATTGTTTATATTTAATTATCTTTTTAATAATAAGAAACACACGGTCCTTATATTACAGCGAACGTTTAAATGAATATGAAACTATTGATATAGTACCACGTCTATAATCTGCATTAGCGTCAGGCCGAAGGAGAGCTGGAGCGGATCACTCTCGTTAACCACGGGCCGCTCCAGTACGTTGTAGTGGTCCAACAGATGGTGCAGCAGCCGTTTCTCGTGATAGCCACAATGAGCCTCTGTTAGGACAAATTTAAATTTGACTTCTCGTTACTTTGCAATGAAATATTTAAAATTACATAAATGATTACCATAATATGCTCTCATAGAGTAACATATTGAAAATATAGTAAGACCGACCGTAAGTCGGAATCGGAATCGATCGATTGTAAAACCTAGATCATATTATTTTTCATCGGTATGGTATTAAGAAGGAAGGCATAAATAACATATTAACAAATCGCTCAATGTAAGACTCTGTTTAGCTCGACCAGAGAAAAAACTGTCTGGTGAGATTGGTTTCCTTACGTTAGGACTCATGATGGTCCCGTTCAATCTAGGAGATTTGTCCAAATTATGCCACACTTATTTTAATATTAGGTATACGATATAAATATTACACAAATTCAGTATTATACAAATCATGTTTCTATAAGCGATGGTAGAGTGTGTGAGGTAAATAGTTCAGCCAAGTACTACGGCTTTTGTAACGGTATAATATAAAAGATGCGTTGTCAGATACATTTAGTTTTGAATATTTGTTATTGTCGGGCTACTTATGTAACGCAAAGTCAATAGACATATATACATAGAACTATACAGTCCACTATTTCACTTTACACAACTTAGGAGAAGCAGTTTTCCCTTTACTGTAATGTCCCCAACATATGGTCCAATCGAATCGGATTCATCTTTCAAGAAACTTGGAAGAGGACAGTCTTGCCGGGATCATATCGCTTTTCCAGAACACTGGAAGTACATGGTTCTTCGTGTCTACAACGCGTTGCCGGGAGCATATGGCCCATTCTAATCACCGAGGAAAAAAGGTCAAGCAAGGTCGAATTGAGGTCATCGCCGCGCAAATGGTTCCTGCATATTGCATATCTCTATATATTATTTACATTAAAATAATTCCGCCATCTATTTTTGTAATCATTTTAATTAAATTTTTCATCACCAAAGTGTTTCACAATTATTGCAAGCACCTTCAAATAATAGCTTATATACTAGTCTCTAGACTCATTACTAATATTTAAACTAGTTTTATATTGTTAAGCTAATTTGGAATACTAAAAGTATTAAGGAATACTAATAGTTAAAAGTATTAAGTTTCTGAATGTTTTTACCAGCAATAGCTATAATCTAGGTATAATTATTTGTTTGTTTTTTACTTTTGATTTTATTTTTAAATTTAAATAGGTGTAGTTAAATATTATTTTAATTAAATACAATTAAAATAAAAACGCGACTTGCTTTTTGCTTTAATATATAAAATAAAAATAAATCAGCTTCACGCTGTATCCCGCACACTGCAGGGT
>DWAO01003088.1:0-14769 GCA_018230605.1 Heliconius congener | reverse complement strand
TTTAACTTTCCTAAGTGTGGATTAACACTTTAAAAATGTTTAAAAAATATTTAAATATTTTTCTTTCCTAAGTATGGAAAAATATAATAGAATTATTTTGGTCTGAATTCCACGTAATAGCTTTATAAAGTTCGCAAAAAAAAATATTGTTTACAATAACTGTAAGAATATTTTTCTTTATTTGCATATTATTCAATTTCTTTATTTCAACAGTATATTAATTAATAGAACATTATTAATCGTTGTCTATACATACATATAAATAAAATTAAAATGTCTGTCTGTGATGTCAAAATGCTAAACATATATATTTTTTAAATGCATTTATTATTTAAAAGATACTAAAATATTAACAATTTATTTTATTGTCTGTCTATCTTTCTATTTGGTCAGGCTAATCTCCAGAATAGCCGAACTAATACTTGTACGACTTTTATTGGAAAATAGAGGAGGTTGTGAGGCAACATATAGGCAATTTTTTGTCCCAAAATTCCTGCGGGATCACTATAAACCATGTTTACTAAGAGTAAACCTACCTATCACACAGATATGTGTCAAAAAAACTGAACATTTTTATATTAAATACGATATTTTTTGCAAGCAAAAAGAAATAAAATAACAAAACCAAATTAAAAAGTATAATTTAAAATTTATTTAGTGTATAACATCATACTAAATTCACAAAGTATTTTGTTCCTAAATAATCGTATCAGCCGCTAGCTTGTCAATATAATGAAATTTGAACAATTTTATATTTTAATTTCGCTGGTAAATTTTACAGGTATACATGAATTTTATAATACATGTTTTTTCTGTTGCATATTGTAAGTGAAGGCAGAGGGAATCTAGTGTTAAGATACGATTTCCCAATCGCCACCAAACTCACTAGGCATTTCCTATTGAACAGCGGAACTCAACGCCGCAATTTAACCATTGTTACTGCAGTACTGTACATCAGCTTCACGCTGTATCCCACTCACAGCAAGGTAGGCAGAGGGAACCTAGTGTTAAGACACTCCGTTTCCCACTTTCCGCCATCTGGAAGCATTACGTGTTGAGTGGCGAAACTCAACGCCGCGCTTTGCTTCGAGACCAGAGCGAAAAAATGAAAATATAAATGTAAATAGAGATATGAGAGATTTAAAAAAAAATACACAACCTACGAATCACTTATTCAGATCCATATGTTCATTATATTTCCCTAATTCTCTTATACTTTTAGTTTGTTACGTTAGTTTGAAGGTTACAGGGCGTCGTGTGGGCCGTTACAGCTATTCTGAACTACAACAACGGGACGGCATTCAGCGCTAACCATAATGTTTCGAGAAAAGGTTAATTGTGTTTTACTCCTTACCGCAACGGCTGTAACGCTAAGACGTCTAACATAAATTTCATATAATTACATTTTGTGTGTTAATTATGACTCGGTACACAATATTATCATTTTATGTGAAACAAAATTATATATTGCTGTTTTTAAGCTTAAGACGCTTCTCATTTTCTGTTGTTTCCTATTTGGGATTTTAAATTGTACATGTTATTGTAAGTAAATCTTACAGACTTAGGTATACTTAATAATTAATTAAAGTTATAACAGTAAAAATATACTATATCGAATAAAATTTGTTAATTACTATTATATATTTATTATAAGGTTGTAATATAAAACGTGTGTATAATCAAATAAAAAAATCAATCTGATATTACGGTTTCCACATACAAATTTTTAGCATATTTCTGATAGAATATTCAGTTCAAACTCCAATATTATTTTTTAACTGTATTTATCGACATAGTAAAATGAAATAAGAAAAGGCTAGATCGTAAATACAATTCAGTTGATTCTGTATCGATCGCATAATTAGAATTCATGCAGCAAGCCATATGTTCCTACGCATTCGTCGCTTGACTCTAATGGAGCTATGACAATTCAGGGCTCGGGTCGAAAGTAAATGGCTAAATGGATCAGGTGTCGGCTGTTATATCTATCTCTGTGATGGTTATTGGCAATGAAATCATCATACATTGCTATTTTAACCTGTCACATACTAATTACTAGATAGTTTTTAGATCAATATTGGTTTAGTATTTACTTTATTGTATTTTTTTATATATTTTAAGTTTAATGTATTGTTTTGATATAAAATAAGTGATCATTTTCATAAGTAACTCGGTTTTATAATAAATATTAATGTAATGTTTTGGAAATTATTTATTATTAACCATTAGAGGACATTCGTGGCGCAGGGGCACAAAGTGTGATTGTAAAATCGACTGGTTGTGTGTTCGATCCCTACTCGAGGAGATGAAATATTTACTTAAATTTATATTTCCATTTCTTCGCTCTGGTGTCAAGGCAAAGCACGGCGTTGAGTTCTGCCACTCAACACGGAATGTCGGAACGGAGTGTCTCAACACTATGTTTCCTCTGTCTACCCTACTGTGTGCAGGGTATAGTGAAGCTGATTTATTTATTTTACATATAAGGGCTTATAGTAAAAAATTGATATTTTTTGAGTACTAAAAATTTTAATATCACGTCTAATATAAATATAAAATAAACTTCGCTTTTAAGTAATCAAAATCTACATTTATTTTTATATTTTTAAGGCTAATATTACACCATTTCATATAGTTTGAAAGAGGTATAAAGTAGACGAGATTCCATGTTAAGCTTATCCCTTGAGACGAATAGTGTTGCTTCGTATAACATCAGAAGTAGCACATAACAATATTTTACTTGGATAATACTAAAAATAACGTACAAAGCTTACACAGGTCTCGTCACGTACATATATATGTACGTACATGTTACGCACGTGCGCAACAAACCAGCATATTAACTTTATTGCAATATTAAATAAACAATTTTCTATATTTAATATAATTTACTGTACGTGAACGAACCTTTTTTAACCAAAAAGTAAAATACATCATTATGTAACTGGAATACATATTGACGTGTTTTATTTTATAATAAAATAATTTGCTTACTATATATTTGTTATATATAGGTAAAAATAATATACATATAACTTTATTGTTATAATACATAATGTGGTTAAGATGTAGGGTTTTAAGAAATCAGGCGCTACACGGCTACTACGCTGCTACGCAGACTTAATAAAGTGGCTACGAAACGCACTATGTTAAAAAATATATTCTTTTATCATCATGAAACTTGGCACATATATCTAGGTACATGTATTTACGTATATTTTTGTACTGTCATTTCTGATCTACATCAGAAGTGACTGTAAAAAAATAAAAATCTCAATAGGTTTTTAACATGTTCTATGTGTTGGAAAAAAGTGTGTGTTTAGTTTTTTAAGCGAATATTTTTTATTACAGGTATAAAATTTAATAAAAATATTTTTAAGTTATAAATTGGTGTTTCTAATATCTTGAGATAAGCAACGAATACGTTTGTAATATTTTCGGATTACGTGACATTGCCGACATGCTGCTTGGCTCTGATGGTACAAAGACATGAAGAGAAGACCTACTGTTTATCTAGACATCTCCGTGTTCTGAAGAAGAGGACCGGAGATTGGATAAATGTCATTATGAAAGAAATGAATGTATGAAAGCAATGAAATGAACCCCTATTTCATCCCTTTAGGGTTAAAATTTTTCAAAATCCATTCTTAGTGGATGTCCAGATTATAAGAATAAACATCTGTCCAAATTTCACGTTTCTCCCATCAGCGGTTACGGCTGTGCGTGCGTCTTACCTCAGTCAGTCAGAACAAGTCCTTTTATATATATACAAGTCCTTTTATATATTTTATATTTTCATAAATTACATATTTTCATTTTATATCATATGTTCTCTATGAAACACGACCTTCAGTAATTTAAAAAACATATCATTTTCTATATGCGGATTCTTTATCAAATTGCGGTTAGTCTGTGAATGTATGCACTTTGGTTGTATTTATATCATGCGGTTACGTATACGTTAATGTCAATCATATCATAACCATGATAAGATTAAAAAAAAGGATAAAGTTCACAGTCTTTCATAAAACACAACAAGAAAACTAAAACAATATAGTGAATTTATTATATAAATAAACATTAATATTATTTTACTTATAAATTGAAATATTTAATAAAAATGGTTGTATTCTTAACTCACATTATGCTTTCTTTGAAAATCTGCGGAAAAACATCAACTCCTGGCGTAGCATTAACTACTCCCCGCGGCTAATGTCAAGTTCTCGCCACAATTTCTCACTTGCTTCGGGATTGTCGTTTGTGGAATACTATTAGAGTCTTCCATAGATGTCTTTAATCAAGTTTACGGTTACTGAAGTGTGAGATTTAAATAAGATCAGCTTCACGCTCTATCCCGCACACAGCAGGGCAGACAGAGGGAAGTGTTAAGATATTTCCCCACTTTTCGCTAAATTCTAAAGTCATTACGTGTTAAGTGGCGGAACTCAACGCTACGATTTGCCTCGACACCAGAGCGAAGAAATAAAAATATAAATTTAAATAAATATTTTCTTTTCTCGAGTGGGGGTTGAACCTACAGCCGTCGCGTTACAGTCACAACCTTGGGCCCCTGCGCCATGACGGCCACAATAAATTAAATAAGGTCAGATGAGATTACATGAAACGTTTGTCTTCTTGTTTTTCTTGGAGGAAATTAGTATTAGTAGAGAAAACGTGCCTATTGGTACTTATTACCTCCTCACAGTATTAAGCACAACACGATACAAGTGACAAAAAAGAAGACTACTCCATCATAATAATCCACTGCTGTGATACTCTGTCTTATCTTAGAAGAAATAATAAAAAAAATAAGTGATGTTGCTATTCGTATGCAATAATAGTATTTGCAGTTTTCGTAGAACAACTCACTGTTTAGTATGTTAGATTTGATCATGTATGTGTAATATAACGTGTAGATAGATTTTTTGCAGTTGACGTTCCTATAAATTGTTATTTTTATACTAGAAACTTTTATATAACTAATTCGTTCCGGTTAACAATCGTAATGTTTCTCTTAACTGTGCATTAACGTGACGAACAAAGAAAGTACAATTCTTGCTAAATTACAATTCTAGCTTTTTATTGCATAGTTATATAAAAAGATAAAAGGTCTCACTTAAAGCCTTGGTATAATAAGTTTGGTGATTAATTAAATGGTCTGAGTCAAGTTTGTATTACAATTTCCATTTTTAATTTTTTTGCCTATAATTATATTTTAAAAGCATACAAGCTACTTTTTATTAAATATATAACTCGGATTGGCCACTCAACACGCAATGACTTCAGAAATGGACAGAAAATAGAGAATGACAGTGTCCTAATGGGGACGGATGCTTACATCTTCCCAGGTTCCCTGTACCGACTCTGCTTGTGCTGCTGATGTGGGAAATTCAGCGTGAAGCTTAAAAAAACTACATATATTTATAAAATAACTTCACTTCGAAGTTACATAAATAACACAAGTTTTAAGTATTATCTGATGAACCAGTAATAAAACATCATCATCAAATAAATATACAATAAGTATGAAACAATATTATTAAATAAATGTCATTTACACCGTACCGTTATACCGTTTAGTAGTTATTAAAGAATCCGTTGTGGCCTTATGAGAAAGCATCTGACTTTTGGCTTTAGTGGAAGCGTGATGGTTGTAGCGGCGGCCCCTAAATAATTTTGAATTTCTCGCGCTGGGCTCTGGTAGACAAAATGCGACGATGAACCCCGTCACTTAATCCCTTATCTATGCAACGTCACCTAACCTACGCAATGTATAGGAAATCTGACAGAAAATGAGAAACTAACTGAATATCTTTCTCCATATGTAAATACAAGAAAATTTCAAGAAAATAACATCACTTACTTTAATTAAATTAATAATTAAGCTTCCTTAAATTAAGTGCAAATAATTAACCTCATGAATAATCACTATCTCAATTATAGGCATGAAGCAATTAAACGCATTAATGTATTAACACATAAGTGTTGTTCGTACAAACAGAATTAAACATAACTTATATCAACAAAATGTTAATACGAATGGTAATAAAGGCGTTGAACATGTGTCGGTATATCTACATGCATATATCTAAGGAACTATAGGATTTACCAGCGGCTAAGTAGTTGTTATCATTAGCACCTATTTATCCTCGCGTCGTCCGAGCCATCAGTCAAAGGCAACAGGTTTGTTACGTTTTTCCGACAGCTTGCGCTAGTCGCGAATTCTCAGAATGCTTAATTGGTTAACCATACTTGAAATTAAGCGTAATTCACTTTACTTTTAGTAAAATGTAAGTCAATCTGTCCCGTTTTAGTTTAGATCGATTTGAAAAGAAACGCAAAATCTCGTCTTAGGAGATCAATTTGTGACGTTAGTAGATGAACCTAGAAGCTACATATATGATCAAACCATCAATTACAAAAAACAAAGCATGTATCGTTTAATTATTTGAATATATTGAGAACAAACTTACCTATTTGTGGAACATCGTAAGGCCGGCCGGAGCGCGAGGCACGCAGCATCATTTGGCTCGCGAGCTCGGCCGGGATATGCGGCGTGCGCTTGTTGGTGCGCATTCGACGGCGGTCTTTGTGTAGGGGCTGGTGCATGAAGGAGTCAGGGTCCGATGGCGCCGAGTCCGGTTCGAAGATCTCATGGAGAGGACGTGAGCGCAGCTGCAGTTCGCGGCTGCTTCGCCATTCGGCGGGGAAGCGGCGCGGCGCGGGCTCGGCCGCAGTGCGCAGCGCCAGCGCCGCGAGCACCGTGGTCACGCAGCACACGCGCATGGTCGCGGGCCGCGCCCCCCACCGCACGTGCATCGGATACTACTTGGTGCCCTCGCACGGCCCGACGCTCACACCCACCGGGCGCGTGCCCGACCACATTATTCAAGCTCCACTATTAAATCGTATATTTTCCGTTTTTAAATCAGATTTATTAATGTGTGATAATTGACGCGGCTTTCGTTTCTCTTTACGCTGATTGTTATCTGAAACAAATAATATTCTTTTTATTTTAAGTGAAATATAATTTACTTAATATTTACTATTACAGTCAAATACAGATAAATTGAGAATCTAAATTGTGGTGCAGGGGCTCAAGTGTGTGACTGTAAACGCTACTGATTGTGGGTTCAATCCCCTATATTTAAGATATTTAATATCCCCATCTCGAGGATATTAAATATCTGGTGTCAAGACAAAGGGTGGCGTTGACATCTTGAAGAGATATGCGAACGGAGTGTCTTAACACTAGGTTCCCTCTGCCTACCCTGCTGTGTGCGGAATACAGGGTGAACCTGTTTTTGTTAGTTTACAGGTAAATAAAATCAAAGTGTATGTCTATGATTACGAAAAGAACTCCCTTCTTTGATGTCGTTTAATAATCGTGTTTTTTTCAAGTGTCTATTTTTAATTGCATTATATAAAAACAAAAATAAACAATTTTTGACTATCTGTCTATCTGTTAGTACCTTAATCGGTCCAGCAGAACCGATTTTTATCGGACTTTCACTACACTTACACGTCACTGGAAATATAAAGGTTATTTTTTATACCGAAATGCCTACAGGAAAACCGCGTTCATAAATATAATATGGAATAACTAAACATTCTTTTATTAAATACAACAATTTGGCCGCGGCGAATGAAATAATACTCCGAAGATTTCAATTACCATTTATTAAATTCAGTGTTTACTGTGTGTTTTAGAAAACGATACTAAAATAAAAAACAAATTTACGAGTATTCAATAAAAAAGAAGTTGGCGAAGCCGCGTGGAGGCAATTAATAATTTTATTCTTATTTAAGACGTAGTATTTAACCCCTTCGTATATGCACAAAAATGTGACTGTAAACGGGACAGGTAGTGGATTCGATTCCTACTCGAGGAAATGAAATATTTAATATTTTCATTTCTTCGTTCTGGTATCGAAGCGAAGCGCGGCGTTGAGTCCCGCCACTTTACGCCTCCTGCCTTTATGCCTCCAGAATTCGGCAGAAAGTGGGGAATGGAGTGTCTTAACACTAGGCTCCCTCTGTTTACCATGCTACATGCTAAATCTGTATTTAGAACGTGATAAAAAAAAACCTATTAAAAACTGTATGACTATTTGTGTTGAAAAAAATATCATATTTTTCGGCGAGCATTAAACATAAAATTTACTGGAATACATAAAATGTATTTTCTTATATTTTATTTATTTACGGCCAATTGACTAGTTTTCTAGAGTACAGAGAGACTCTTTATAAAGAGATACGAAAATAAATTACTTTTATAATATGTCTCAAAGACAGATCACAGTTCTGTATAATGTACACTAAAAACATTAGAGAAAAAACTTTGACTTTTTTTTACTTAACCCAACGCGTTGTAAAGTGATCGAGAGCTCAGAGAGTGCCGGGCACGTGGGAGTGTACATATACGGAACGGAGTGTCTTAACACTAGGTTTCCTCTGCTTACTCTGCTGTGTTTTATATACACATTAATGCTTCCCATCGCAGTTCGAGTTCCACTCTCTATCTAACCATTCGAAATTATTCTACGAATACCGTTTTCGAGCTACGTTCTAGAAATGATTTGATATATTTTAGCAAACTATAGAGAGATATCGCTGTTCTAAACCTATTCTTGGTAAGTCTGGCAAAATATGTTTACTTTAAAATAAATTCTGAGTGAATTAGTTATTTTCAACTGAACATAACTGTGGCAGTTCAAAGAGTGGTTGTGAGTTTAGTTCCATTCAACAAGCAATGTATTGATTTCGAGCGGGAAACGAAATGTCTTGATAATAGGTTCTTTTATTTGTGTGTGTTCTGTGAACCGTTTCTTTTAAATATGGCATGGAACTGTAACTAAAATAATCATCAATTATATATTAAATAAAAAAAAAGTTCAACTAAAATTGAATTAAAAAAGATATAGTGAGCAATTTTTGAGATAAAGCATATTTTTAAAAACTACCAATTTAACTTATTGATATAAATATTTTTTTTGCTGGCGAAAAATGGTTAATACCATTTTGGCTAGGTGTAGGTGGCATTACATGCTTGCTATAATGAAACCCTATATGGGCCAACCCGATTCGCATTTTTCTCTTGATAAAAATCTGTAAATATCTATCTATCTCGAAATCTAGAAACATTGAACTTGTTACCGTTGTAAAAAACAGAACATGTATATGAAGCGCTGAGTTTGCTGGAAATAATAAAAGTTTTACCATAAAAACAAATAAAGTGTGGTTTAAGTCCTAACATTCACTACTGGATTTTACGTTTATTTTAAAAATAAAAGTTTATTTTTAATTTTATTTTTCGTTAACATATAGGTACGCTTCTTAAGTGAACTCATAAAAAGGTTAATATTTTGTGATACTTTATTTCAGTTTCACGCTGTATCTCGCATGTAGCAGAGTAGGCCGAGTGGCGGAGCGGTAGGCTTAGTGTTAAGACACTCTGCGCCCTGCTTTCCGCCAAACTCTGGAGGTATTTCGTTTTCAGTGTCGGAACTCAATATAGCACTTTGTCTCCACCAGAGTGAAAAATGAAAATATTAAATATTTCATTTCCTCGAGTGGGAATCGAACCTACAACATGTCGCCATTAAAGTTTTGCAAAGTAATAGTTAATCTATGAACTTTCATTTTTATTTTAATTCAAGCTAAAGATTTCTGTAAGAACTGTTTTATGACTTGAGATCTTTTTATGAGGCAGGAACAAAGTCCTATACGACAGGAATATAGTTCATTAGGGACCGTGTTAGAATTTATTAAAAAAATAATAAAATCTGCTTCACGCTCTATCCCGCACACAGCATGGTAGGAAGAGGGAACCTAGTGTTAAAACACACTGTTCTCCACTTAATTTTTTTCATTCTCTCGATTGGAATCGATCCCATAGCTATGTCGTTACAGTCACACTCCTGTGCCCCTGCGCCACGTCGTCCTCATTAAAACATAATTCATATTAGATTAAAGATAAAGTGCTGAAACAATGACACACGGCCTCACTGATTACCTGCGTATAATTTACTTCATCACGCTGATGTATACTTAAATTAGGGGCAATGAAATTTCCGTTGATAGGTCTACATTTATCCATCAACTTTAATAACAATTCCCAGAAGAGACGGTGAACGATCCATATTCTATTCATTCATTCACTCATCAGGTGTATGGAACTTTCATTATTTAATCACGGATCCTAGGCGTAGTGAGTAATGATTATTTATTATATTATATTATGTAGGTGTGTTTTACGTTAATTTTAATAATCACCATAGGTTCCAAGTTTTAAAGACAGTTGATAATTTGCAAATGTGATATGAATAATTTATATAAAATCAGGTATAACGTTTTTTATAAAATATACTGCGTAGATAAATAGCGATATTATTCTATCTTTATTTCTGTTAAAAATAACTTGAAGCTTCTATAAATACGTGGAATATATCATTGTAAATATTTGTTTTAGTTTCATGTATTATAAAAATATTAGTAATAAAATTTAGATATAATCATGTGTATGTTAGATATAATCATGGTCGATTTTTTATAGGTACTTATACATTTTAGTATTTAACACAACGTTGCTTCTTATAACTTAAAATATTATGATCAGTTCCAATTGATATTGAGTAGAAACTCACTTTATCGCTACATAGAGCGCTATATGGCGATACAGTGAGTTTCCAAAGGATAATTAACAATTTACATCGTTAAACGAAATAATTAATTTAAATAATTACATGTTCAATAGCAGAATCCATTTTGTGTGGGGATTGACATTTTTAATTTATATAATAAACAATTCCTTAAATAAATTTAGAAGTTATGATCATATTAAATAGTAGTCGTTGCTAGTGTAATTTTTTACAGCATACATGTAAACCACTAATTCGAACAAAATATATAATATAATATACAATAAATATTATATAAAAAATATTTAATTGTTTTTTTTCCCAAAAGTTTTTATTTAATCATAATATTAAAAAAACGTATAAGGCTACGGAGCTTTGTAGATCAGTTTTGTTTTGATGGTTTATGCATACGAAATATGGTCAAATGTTCACGTTCAATATTTTCGGCTTCTTTTACAATACAGGTAACTTAAGGGCCAAAACCTGTGGCGTGCTATCGGCAAGGCTATATTTATAATCGGGTGGCGTGTGGTGGGTCGTTGACGTCAGTGCCCGCGGGAGGGAAGGCGCGAGTCGGGCGGCGCGCCCTCCGATACGCACTTGCAAATTCGCACCTCCATGAATGGAGGAATTAAATTATCCCCAGATCTACTCTCAATATACATGACTTGAGTTGAACTCTAAAGTATCTGCGCATACTCGATCGACGCTCAGCGAGACTCCTCGATGTTATTGAACTGCTACGGCACCATGTGAATTTATTATGGCTTGCTCCAAATATATAAATCGTATAGAATTTCAACACGATTCCATTATTAACGCAATGCTTCAAATACTAAAATAGCTGTGAATTTCGTGAAAAATATTTTGTGATAATTCGTTGCCACAGACGGAAAATTATTTTCAAATGACCATTTAATTTATTCACATTTATGTCATTAAAACAATATTTGTGTGATATTGTAAAGAATAACTTTAACTTACCGAATAATATTCTCTATTCTATATAATTCTCTATTATATATAATCTCTTATTTGATATATATTATATATATTGTATATATATATATATATATATATATATATATCTTATTTGCGGACGTTGACGTTGAGGGCGTTGAGGCCAGTCGTGACCTAGGGTCACAAAGTGTGACTGTAAAATCGACTGGTTGGTTACATTTATATTTTCATTTCTTCACTCTGGTGTTGAGGCAAAGCGCTGCTTTGAGTTCCGCAATGCCTTCAGAACTCGGCCGAAATTGCGGAAAAGAGTGTCTTAACACTTGGTTCCTTCTGCCTACTCTGCTATGTGCGGGATACAGCGTGAAGCTGATTATATCTTAGTAGTAGAAATAGTTTCAATAAATAAATTCGTCTTTTCTACACAAGTTTGAACATGTAACTCGTACAGTGTGAATGACGTACGATTCATCATTGATACCAAAATGAACAATTCCTAGTTCTTACACAACGTAAGCTTTTACATAATTAACCTATTGTGTATGTAGGTATAATATTATACAGTAGTTAATTATGAAGCGGTTACAAACAGTCGGATATGGTTACCATAGTTAATTAAGTGACGTCAAATTGTGTTAATAGTATATATGTATATTCTGTTTAACGAAATAAATATAGAAAATTTGTATGCTAATTATGAGTAAATAAATTGCTGGTAAATGCAACTCAACATAAAAATACAATAAATTATTTAAAACACACATTTTTAATCTATATTAATATAATAAAGCTAAAGAGTTTGTTTGTTAGATTAAACGCTTAATCTTTGGAACTACTGGTCGGATTTATTGTGTTTATTGTTTTGGATGAAAGCTATATTTCATCCAAACAAAACAATAAACAAAGTCTACTTTCTAAATATCCTATAGCTTAAGTTTCCATTAATTTGGTATGAAATGAACTACAAATATAAGTTTGTATTGATTATTGTCCATGTTATGCATAAACCTGTAGGTGTACCTTATAGGTTTTGATTACGAAAAGTTTAGATTTTGATTACAAAAAATTTTTTTGATAATTCATATTTTGCCTTCCTGAACATGCTATTAGCCAATGTGAGAACGCTCGAACAAAGTCCATGCGAACGAAGTTGCCGGGGGCAACTTGTGTAGTAAAAAGTAATGTGAAGATAAAAATATGTTAAATACATTTGTTCCCTGGCTAAGGATTGAATTATAAATAAAGAGTGAACGTAAAAGAGTAGTAAGAATATTAATGAAGCAAATATGTATATTTTAGCTCCACATTGTATCCTGCATACAGCAGGGAAGACAGAAGGCATCTGTATGGAGTGGAAGAATGTTAAGACACTCTGTACCCAATTTTCCGCATTCTGGAGGCATTACGTGTTTAATTGCGGAACTCAACGCCGTGCGTTGCCTTGACACTAGAGCGAAGAAATAAAAATATTAAATATTTCATTTCTTCGAGTGGGAATAGAACACATAACCTGTCGCGTTTACAGTCGCACGCTTGTGGCCCTGCGCCACGACTGGCGTCCAATAAAATATTAAAACAAAATAAAACGCTCAAATATTTATTACGTTTTGACTTACAAATGCTTATACCGAGTGAAAGCGTGGTAAAGGTTAGTCACCGACACTGGAACTAATTTGCTGGATCAGAGCGAGCGGTCACCGCTCTATGGCGTTAGTGTATGCGTATGTGCGCGCTTGTACGTGGCGTGTATGGCGATACATAATACCTGTGTCATGTCACCGCCGCTACTCTGAGGCGAGCTTCTATTCAATTACACCGATCACGCTAGTCGATCTTTAGCTGATACACTATGGGAATATAACATTTGAGAAATTGCTACCCAAAATAATCTTCCTTCATTGATTTTCACTTATCCAAATTACGTTTGTGTACTGTGTGTTTGTAATTTGGACGCGTTCAAAACTAGTTTCACTAATGTATTTCTTTATTTAGAATTTGTTTCGGTTATTATTTCTCATTTACAGTATTAATTGATAGAAAAAAATTAAGTAATAAATAAATATTTTAAAAAGTTCTTTCCCTTAGGTGTTCTGAATTTTTACGATTTATATTTTGTTACTTATGTGTGTTTTGTGGAGTAGAATTTGGAGCAATATTTAATTGAAGTTTGCCTGGCCCAGCCAGAATAAGTGTTGCATTGGGTTTTGGTTTCAATATATTAATATTTTTGACGTACAGACTTTACGGACCTTCCACTGGGAAGGTATAGAACGAAATTTCCTTCGTACATTTAGCTATTTACGAAAAAAATAATGAGATATAAAAATATTATACAATATCACATTGTCCTTCTAACATATAAAGTATTGTGAATAATACAAGCTCTTAATAAAAATTCTTGGTGATTGTTGAAAGTAGTTTAAAATAGCAAACCTTGCAAAGGATGAATGTATTTCACGATACCATTAAGAATGAAATACAATATGTCGCGACGTTCGAAATGTTAATGATATGATGAGCAATGCCAGCTCTTCTATTGTGCTTGCAACCCACTTGGCTCCGTACCATCTTACATGCAAAATTTTGAGCCTGGACTATTACAAAGGCAACCTTTACCACTCTTTCCTTTCATTTTTATTGCTGTAATGTGTTAGGAAAATTTCATTATTCTCGCTAACGTTAACTTCTTAATAATGTAAGAATTTCTTAATAATTTATGAAGTCAATGTTAGCGAATAATTTTTTTTCACATCTGTACTGTCTTCTGGAGAAATGAAACTGTAATAAAATATTGCTGTATGATGTTTATTTATAAAGATATTAACAATTTAAAGCTGTGTTCAGTGTAAAAATAATAGGAATTAATTTGTCACGTCAAGTCTACAAGGATTAATTAAAACGTGCCCCTCACGGCTAAGCATGGGTTGAACCAGATATGTAGATAGTAGGAGCAGCCACAGCCGACGTGTCGACACCCAACACAGACATCGCGCCGCTAACCTAATTGGCGGCATTTCTTTGGATAATGCAAATTTTATGACATGCCTTACTGTTTTAAAAATAAAATATAATAGTACATAATATTTTTGTTAATTCTTAATCAGCTTCACGCTTTATCCCACATACAGCAGGGTAGGCAGAGGGAACCTAGTGTTAAGACACTCCGTTC
>DWAO01003087.1:0-14771 GCA_018230605.1 Heliconius congener | reverse complement strand
GTTCCCTCTGCCTACCCTGCTGTGTGCAGGATACAGCGTGAAGCTGATTTGATTTTATTTTATCCTACTATGCGGTAAATATGGTTCTTTAACCTAAAGTCAAGGTGCTTCTACACCCTATATATTGTACATATTTCCGTCTGGTCATAATTTTTTCGAAGTAATTTAATTGGTATTTAAAATTTTTCATTTAAAATTTCTATTCTTTTTCTTATCAACTGTAAGTTAGTTTAAATTTACACAAAAAAGATAATTTAGCTAAAAGAATAAATTCAGAAATCAGTTTATCATTTATTAAACATTATAAATAAATAAATTTTGAAGTTATAAAGAATATCACTAAAAATTGTTAACTTTAAACGTTTAAAGTAAAAGGTCCCCCATACCGATACCACAACCTCCTTTTGCGGTTGCAAAGATCAGAGGAATAGCAGCGCTCTAGTGTTTTATTTTAAAAAAGGGCGCGCCCTAACGGTCCTAAGCCGCAAGGTCATTACAAAACAATTTTCTTTTTTTTAATTTTTTCCCTTTTTTGGCATTGTCACATCGATGCGGCCCGAATTATTTTTTAACCGTTAACTTGTTGGCAACAGTAAATAGACGGTATTAAGTAGTGGACTTTTTATGACAAAAATAAGAAAGAAACGAAACTTTTACAAAAGAATTAAACTGAAATTTAAGTTTAATTCAATTTACTTCTCTATTGTGCATTTATACGTGTCACTTGAGCTCTTTGTCAATGTCACGTAAATTGGAGATAGTTAATATGAATGCTTCCGCTTATTAGATGAAAGAATATGTTTTAAGACCAATTGTGGCGCAGCGGCACAAGTGTGTGACTGTGAACGCGATAAGTTGTCGGTTCTATTCCCATTCAAGGAAATAACATATTTAATATTTTCATTTATTAGCTCTGGTGTCCAGGCAAACCGCGGCCTTGAGTTCCACTAGGTACTTAACACACAATGCCTACAGAATTCGATGGAATATAGGAAACGTAGTTTTTTAACACTAGGTTCCCTGCGTATATCCTACTGTGTACAGCGGATACAGCGTAAAGCTAAAAGCTTTTCTTCGGTTTTTTTGTAAAATTATTAAATAATTTTGTAAAATTATTAAATATTTTTGTAAAATTATTAAATATTTTTGTAAAATTATTAAATAATTTTGTAAAATTATTAAATAAACTAGTCACGAAACATTGTCGTTATTTTGTAAATGAAATTTGTTTATGACAAACTAGTAAAATAAATAGTAAAAAAGAGCAAAATAAAAAAAACCTTTTTTACATATATTAAAAGCAAATTTAAAAAATTGCAACGACGAAACAACTTTATGCGTACCGGAAATAACATGAATGATGAAAGTTCGTGTAATACACGACGCTCGAACATAAGCCTCGTTTGATTAACGACTGTGTTTATAATATGGTGATCAAGCCGGATATGTAAAGTGCACTTTGCTATGTGGCTCTGGCTCTATATATAAATAATTATAGATGAGTCATAAAACGAAGATATGATAAATAGAAATTAGGACCATATCTTCAAAGAAAATAACTCGAGAGAACTCGATACTTATGTATTTGTAAATAAATGAAAGTAATGATAAAAATGCAGGACGTAGGATCAAATATGCGTAGTGTCTATTTAAGATTTTTCATCTCTCTCTCATCAAATTTCTTTATAGTTAGACAGCAGATAACATGGATGCCATTACACTATTAACCAACGTGTCCTCTAAAATTCATCAAAGATCATATTGACAAGTACCTGTTAAAATATTCACTTACTTGACTCAACTTATATTACATGTACATTATAAGATACATACATACTTATATATTTTGGGAACCTCAAACCACAGTGTAGATCAATTATAACAATCGCCTCCACCGATACATAACCTGTTCCAATATACCACTAAATTAACATGAGATCACCGAATGTCCAACAGATGTGTCAATCGAGATAGCTTTTGATTGACATTAGTTTTAATTTCATAATTGATGAAGCCATGCACGCATTTGATAGAGGAAATGTTAAGAGATATGTATGAGAAATACTCGTGGCTGATTAAGTTCGAATTTTGAATTCGTTAATGAACATATGAACGATTGTTAGATATACATAATGTAAGTATCATCCGAATTTTGGTTTTAATTTAATATCACAAAATCTAACTCTAGTATGGATAGATTTGATTTAATTTCATATACAATAATTATGTCCTCGCAAACTAGACTACAATACAGTGGTAAGAAAACCAGGTATTAGCATTAGCCCTGAATACATGAATAGAAGTTAGGTTTTGTATTCAAATATTACACCAGTTTGTTTGATTAAATTTAAGTTATTCTTTATGTACCTACCGTTCTTCTCAATTTTTTTATTATTAATAGAGAGTAATTTGTTTATTAACAAAATTTACTTTGCTTAAGCTGTAGGATATGCGGAATCAGTTTAACCGATTGAATCCGCAATGAAAAGATACACAGAATGGCAAGTATTAGTGAGTGAGAATAACAAATAACGTATCCAAGTGGCATGTCACGTGAGAAGAATGAATATGAATGGGAAAAATATTTATGGAGCAAGAGCAAATGATAAAAGAGATATGGTAAAACCTCGGATTACCTTTGACTATACAGTATCGATGACACTGGAAGAAGGTCCCATAAAAAGCATGAGGACCCTCCGAAAGCATATATTAAAAGGTTGATGACATATATTAAAAGGTGAACAAGGCAAAAGAGATATGCTCTGGCTGCCTCAAATATCAAAATCTGTTCAATGTATCTTATTATTTTTGTAAATGTGTTGCTGTAAATATCTTTATAAATGGGCAAGACTGTATTATGATCAAAAATATTATTAAATATTTTTTATACAAATTAAACGTGACGTAACCACTTACAAATGCATAAGTTTTAAAACCGATACCCAAAATTAACTCAACGCAAACCCATAAAGCTCAACAAAAAACGCCTAGATGGATATAATTTGATAGTAGTTTTTCTGCTCCAAAATTGTTATGAATGAAATAAAAAACTCGTTAGTATTATTATCCCTAATAAACGAGAGTATATGGTCAGATGCCATAATGGTGTGGTCATTAACCAGGATAGCCTCGGGTGCGTCTCTGTGTCGCCGTCACCTTACATACTTGCTTGCCTGTATTACCAAAAACACCTGTTTCATATTATAATATTGCAACGGTCATTAAAAATGATACATTGCTTATGGAAATATTATCTAAAATAACATCGGATTTCAAGGAGAATAATGTTATAACAACTAATTTGCATTAAGTTCCAGTTTAAAAGATATTTTTAGTTCTAAGGTTTGAACCCTAAAGTAAATTAGACCACTTTGGTAAATAATAGATGTCTATTTTTTTACATCGTTTATGTTGGCATGACATATACACACACACACACACACACACACACACACATATATATATGTATATATATATATATATATATGTAACACACACATATATATATATATATATATATATATATGTGTGTGTTACGAAAGTATCATCTTTATATTCCATAGTGTTCAGAAAACTTCTTAAAAAATCTAGCTCTTAGTTTTATTTGTAAGTGAAAATATTTTTTTTATTTCGCGTATAGCCTCTGCGCCACGATTGGCATCTAATGTGAATAAGTGAAAATGTTGCTAAATAAATATGTATACAAATACATAAATTGGAAATTTGTATAAATTTATCAAAAAATAATAATTGAAGTAATTACATTCTTAAAAAAACTTTTTTTAACTCGTGTTTAACCATTCTCACCCTTTTGTAATGAAACCTCCACGGTCGATTTAAAATCAATAATGACTTCAAAAGAACACTTTCCCGATCGCAGTAAGAGATCCATCAGTGATCTATAGATCTTTTGTTGATCGAAATCGATCTTGATATTGATTAGCTGCGCGAATAGAACGGTTACAGTACTAAATTATTTTTTTTCCCCGTGACAATGAAGTCATTGAGCGTGTGTGATTGGATTTTTTGAATATATACTTCATAAATGGAACGTATAATGATTATATGTTGTAGGTTTTTCTGTTAACACGGTGAACATAATTGGAAATTTCTTTTTATTTAGATACTATTTAAGTAGTTTCTTAGGTAAAAGTACTCGTATCTTAAAATTTTAAAGAAATAATATATATATTCCCAACAGATTGAGTTAAAACAAGGAATGAATTTTATGACCACAAACAATTTTATAAAGTGAATACTTACTAAAAACGGATGATTTTTTAATAAATTTGAGAGATTTTCGAATGATTATTTCTGCTTAATATACATCACGGAAAATCGTTGTGGTTATTACCACAACGATTTTCCATGACGAAAAAATGTCGAAAAAAACGAAAGCGTAAACTATTGTTTACGCTTTCGTTTTTTTTTTTCACATTAAAAAATAGTTCATACTGAGTAAAGGGACCCAAAACCCATTTAGTCTAACCAAATATAACATTATTTTAAATAAGAATCGAAGAATAATCTAGATTCATTGCGTCATCATTTACCTTTAATAAAAAAAATATTATCTTTCAAAAAAATTAATTTTGTTATAAAAAAAAATTCCTTAGTTATGCCACTTCCATCTTCACACACAGAACATAAAACAAGTCATTTCAAATCGTACATATCTATCAACTGATGTACGACACGTCAAAGTGAACAATTCATTATAATTTATAACGACGACGGTCTAGCCGCTAGATAAAGAGAGATAATTAATATTGGATAATTAACAATGTCACTGAACATTTACTTGGTTTGTTATACGTGAGTAATGGTTTGCTTTATCCAATAACCGATAGTTGGTCTTCGCTTATCGAAAAATATTTTGGATAATAGTAGGCAGATGTATAAGTATTTTTAGTTTAATTTAAAAGAATCTAGTGTTATGTCACTTCGTTCTCAACTTTTCATACATTCTAATAGCTATATAATGTGACCGAGACCATCATGAGCAAACGCGATGGTTGTGGGTTCGATTACCACTCGGTGGAATGATTATAGTTCAAGTATTTTCATTTACCCGCTCTGGTAAGCAAAGTGAGGCGTTAAGTTCCGCCAGGCAACACTCAATGTCGACAGAAAGATCAGTCATAATAATAAAATTAATTATATGGCATTATTAAATATAAATAACAAAATTATTCATTATCTTAAGTAGAATTTCAAGTTTCGAATTCAGATCTATTGCTCTAATTAGGCGTTGCTCTAAACTACGATAAACATTTTAATTTTATTTCTGTACCTACCAACATATTAATCTTCTGACTTTTACATATCCTCATATAAGAACCAGAATTTGCATATTACGAAGTGTTAATAGAAACAAGTAATTTTACATTTCAATTCAGATTTACTACAAGATATTATTGTATTTCATATATAATCTATTCTATAATAGGAATGGCGTGTCATAATATTTATAGGGAGCATTATGGTGTCCCACGTAGGTATAGTAGTTACCAGATAGGGTTACACCTGGTGCATTAATCAGATGTTGTGAGATTCTAAGGACTGTATGGACTGGACACTAGTGGGCACTAGTTACAAGAAATTATAATATAAAGAGAGAGAAGAGAGAAAAATGAATAATTTGTTCTTATTTATATGATTTATATGAGTTAAACGTGTTTATTGTACTTAAGCACCTTTTCTTATATTTCATTAAATATTGTAAAGTAATTATTACATGAGTAAGTGAGTCAGTCACTAAAATATTGTTTTTTTTGTAACACATACATGATTTGTGTATTTTTCCAGAAATATTTATGTTATCATACGTATATTTCCGGTGATATCAATTAATATAATTCCTATAATACCATATTAATATGACAAAACTTATAACTTGAAAATTGATATATTTACACAATGTAAGTATTGCACAGATTATATAAAATGCGTTCTTTTAGGTGTATGTGTATCCCGCACATAACAGGGTAGGTGGAAGAACCCTGGGATCCTAGTGTTAAAGCAAGTGACATGTGCATTTAAATCGGTAAAGCTGTTTCTTAGATTAGCCAGCACAAGCGCACAAACAAACCGACAGACTGACAAAAAATTAAAAAATCATTGTTTTGTGAACTACTTAATTAATTAATTATGATAAAAACTATTATTTGTAGCATTTATAAATGTAGTTATAAATGCTACAAATAATAGTTTTTATCATAATTAATTTCCATGTACACACGCCTATCAGCTTCACGCTGTATCCCGCAAAGAGCAGGGTAGACAAAGGGAACCTAGTGTTAAGACACGGCGATCAGTTTCAGTAGTTTTATTTATGTATATACTTAGAAAGAATACAAATTGTTGAAGTATACTCTCAAAAGTTGAAAAATTATGTAAAGCATTTCGTTGTGATTTTATTTGCAAGAAAGTTATAATTAAAAATTATAAATGATTTAAAATAATAATACTCCAAGTAAGCTTTTCACCTTAAGCAAAGTGTTTTAATTTTTACAGAGGCTGTCGTTGACTATGAACTATTAAAGTTAACTATACATTTATTTGTGCGTGTGACTGTTAAGTCTCAAGGGATCTCAATAGGTTATAACTAGACTCCCAGGTTCACTCTGCATACCCTTCTATGTACGAGATACAGAATAAATATAAAAAAAAAATGTTCCATCGAATAAGTATCGAGTTCATGACCAATCGTATTCATAGTTAAGCACTGTGCCAAATATTGGGTAAATGGAAATAATAAAAGTGAATATTTTATCTGTTTTTTTCATTGTAAAGCAACGTATCGAAATTCAGCATGGTGCATGTATTTGTATTTTGTTTAAAATTAGTAAAAGTTGACATAATGTTACAAAAAAAATTGCGCCATCTGTACCACAACTATTTAATGTGAAGGTAATTAGTACAACGCCATCTAACGTAAAAACGTTGAACTAAAAACATATTGGCCTTTCGATTCATGATAATATTTTCTACGTAGCAAAATACAGAAACTAGATTATAAATTAGTTCATAAACTTTACAATAGATGGCTCTTCATTTTATATAAAAATATCTTTCTTACAAATCTATTTAATCTGTTAATGTCTATTTTAAAATTTAAAAAAGTATTATCTATTGTCACCAATATATTTTTTATTATTCGATAAATAATTAAATTAAAATCGTTAACGTGTTTCTATCACTTGCGAGGCAGATGCCAAAACACGTCATCATAATCACTATCAGTTGGCGTTTCCACGTTTTTTTTTATCAGTATAAACATTTAGTCACAAACTATAGTCGCTTACAAAAGAATATGTAATTCTAATCCCAATTTTTCTTTTGTTTTCATGCAATATCTAGTATAAACAAGCTTAAATATAAAATTATAATGTATTAAGTGGTAAAGTGAAGGTGTAGTGTACGAGTGGTTCACCGTTACCGCGACCTACTAAAGAACACACCGCATATCTCAGTATACACCGTAAGATCATCTCGCGCGAACGCGATGTTTTTCGAGAGTTTCTACATCAACTTTTCTATATTAAGCGCTTTGATCGTCGCACTAATATTCGATTATGTGACCAAATTCTTTAGCTATTGGTACATAAGACACGTGCCATACAAAATATGCTTTCCGTTTTTCGGCAGTGATTACCATCGAGTTTTGGGTATCAGGAATACATCGGAAGAAGTGAACACGCTATGTTCAATACACAAGGACAAATTCATTGGTTGCGTCAAAAGTAGAATACCAGATTTGATTTTAAAAGACGTAGATTCTGTACAAAGGATTCTATCGACAGATTTTGCAAATTTTCATTGCCGAGGCACTGGCTTGGACCGATCCCAGGATGTTTGTATACGAAACAATTTGTTTTACGCGGAAGGTGAAAAATGGACCCTATTGCGGGAGAAATTGGAGTTACTGTTGAATAACATGAATTATGAAATTCAAGACAGTTTACATGACTGTTTGTCAGGAACCAATGGAGATACGAAAGTTCAACAGTTACTCTCGGGTATATTGGACGCTGTGTTTAAGAATTTACTTATCGATAATAAAATAGACAGCTCAGTGATGAGGGGCGTGAGGGAGGCTATGCTGAAGAGGACCTTATTTGGTAAACTTAAGAGTTATTTAAAGGATATATTTCCCTCTATTTATGTACTCCTTGGATTAAGCGGCATATCTGGACGATTCTTCGGCAAATTTGCTCAGGTTCTTGAAGATTCTAAATTAATGAAGGACATTAAGAAAGCGGAATCGATATTCGAAGAAGAATCTGATAGAAAAAATATCAGAAAGGAGTTAAATTTTAGTACAGTATGTTCATATATAGGTTTATTTGTTGAACAAGGGTACGTGCCATGTCATTATGTATTAACCGCATTGTTGTATGAGCTGGCGAGAAATCCTGAAGTACAAGATAAAGCTAGAAAATGCGTAGACACTGCATGTGAAGACGACTATTTGGGCAACACTATTAAGGAAACCTTACGAATGTATCCTCCTCATTCAGTAATCACAAGAAAGTGTGTTAAAACTTATCAATTCCCTAAAACGGATCTCGTTTTAGAGAAAAACATCACAATAACTATACCTGTAGAAGCAATACAGAAGGATGAAGTTAATTATAAACAAGCAGGCGTATTCAATCCAAGCCGCTTTTTGGATGGTAATCGTTTGTCAAATTCTTCGTTCCTGTCTTTTGGTGCTGGTCCTAGAAAATGTATAGGTAAGTGCCACATTATTTAAACAGCACTAAGTGAAACTTGAAAGGTGTGAGTACTAAAAGCTCATTTCATATTCCATTTGTTATTTAAACGAGTCCAGCTTTATATATGAATGTAAGTATATATTTATAAATATAAAATCATTAGACAGTTTATAAAATAAATACATAATATTTCCTAACTGATGATTTTTCAAAGTAAAGATTTTATTGTAGATTATAATATATTATTATCTAAGTAAGATTTTTTTGTGCTAAATAAGATACCATTTTTAGCTAAATTTTTTAAGACATTGCGTGTTGATTGGCGGAGCTCAATGCTGCAGTTTGTCTCATTATCCAGAGCAAACAAAACGATAATAATTTAAACTCCTAAATGGAAATCGCACCCACAATAATTTTAAACTGAAAATATTTTAATATTAATTAACATTTTGTGGCATAAAATCAAATAACACAAGACTTTCATATTTGAACCTATACCTACCTATATATACATTCTCATGACTGTGTGATTGAATGAAAACATAAACCGCAGTACCTAACAATGGCCATAGTGTTAATAATAGAGGACAATAGTCATTAGTCAATTATTATTACTTTCAAATTGTTGAATGTGTTATTAATTACTTTAATAAATAAATGATACCACAAATCATCATTGACAATTTCGTACTTTTATTATGGTATATGAAAATGTTTTAACCGGTTTCACGCTTTTGTAAAGCGTGTATAGAACGGTAAACTAAACTAATTAGGCCAGTTGTGGCGCACTGGCAAAGGCGTGCAACTCTTGTGATAGGTTAATGGGTTCGATTCCAACTCAAGGCAAAAGCGCAATGTAGAGTTACGCTCCTGAACGGGCTATGTCTCGAGAATTTAGCGGAAAGTGGGGAACAGATGTATCTTAATGGGAACGGAGTGTCTTGACAATAAGTTTCCAGGTTCACTCTGCCTAACCTTCTATGTGCGGGATACAGTGTAAAGCTAAAAAAAATCACTAATTTCCAGCGTAACTAACTCGATGATATAAATAACTAAGAGTTGTAGGTACATCATATATTTTAAGGTTAATTCTGACTGCAGGTACAGTGGTCTACATAAAAACGATAATGTCATGTAATATACTCTATAGCTTTTCTCGATAGATGAACTATCTTACACAAATATGTTTTAAACTTGAATCCGTAGTTTTTGAGACTGGCACGTTCAACCAATTATACTCTTTAACTTTGTGTTTACTTCTAGTCTACACTAACAGTAATTTAATGTTATTTTCTCATATCTATGTACATAATATATATTATAGTATTTTATATAGAAGTTATCACTATCACTTTTAAACACAACCGAATTTCTGACCGCATAGTTTTTTTCTTCATTGCTTGCTGTATCACGGATAAAGCAAGGTAGGCAGAGGGAATTTAGTATTAAGACACTCCACTCCCCATTTTTTTTTCTTTCACACCGCATTTTTCGAAGTATATCGTGTTAAAAGGCGAAATTCAACTGGAAACGGATACCAAAGTGAAGAACTTAAATTATTAATAAATTATAATGAATCTTCCTTGTTGGAATCAAACACACAACCGTCACGTTACTATTACAAGATTGTGCCCCTGCGTCACGACGGCCTTGCTTATTTATTAATACTGTACAATAATGTTTCAGATTGATCCATTCTATACAAATGCAACTGAAGATTTCGTACAAAAATAAAAATGTGACGACCTCGTGACACTTTCGATATAATAAATAATAAATTAAATACTATTATTATCTATTATTGAATTTGAAAGTTAATCTGTAACTATATTACAAATTTATTGAAATGTTTTTGTCATATCTTATAGTCTAACAAAGTTACATTAAGAAAGTAAGCTTTCATATGAATACATTCACACTCATAGATATCGATTAAAGTTTAACTGGTATTAAATCAGTGAAAGTAAATTTTAATGAAAAAATACTCAAAAAATGTTCAGATTTTTTTATAAAAACAAAAATCAGATTCCGCACACAGCAGGGTAGGCAGTGGGAACCTAGTCATTGGAACATGGGTAGGCAGTGGGAACCTAGTCACTAGAACAATACAAATTGCGACTGGTTGTGAGTTTGATTCCCACCCAAGGAAATAGAAATATTTAATATTTTAATTTCTTCGCTTCGGTGTTGAGGCAAAGCGCTGTTGAGTTCCACGACTTGACACGCAACGTCTCCATAATTCAGAGGAAAATAGAGTACGGAGTGTCTTAACACTAGGTTCCCTCTGCCTATCTTGTTGTGTGTGGTGCAGTGGCACAGGCGTGTGACTGAAAACACTACGGTTATAGGTTCGATTCTCACCCGAGGAAACAAATTATTATTAATTAAGATTCTAATCTCTTCGCTCTGGTAACAAGGCGCTTCTTTGACTTCCGCCACTCAACATGCAATGCAATAAAAAGTAAAATTTATATTAGTTATTATTACCAAATGTATAAAGAAAAATAATATTCAAACTGTTGTTAATTTTAATTAAAATATATAATGCTTTCGTAAATTAAATGCAGTTTCATTATTAAGCCAGATCAGGAAAAATTTAAATTAGGTACTTTATTGACCGATTATTTATAGCTATAATAGATCATGTAGTTATATCGTACGATCACTTGATCGAACCCACAACCATTGCTCCGAACGCCACTCAACGACAAAATAATAGTATTAAATATGTGTACATTAAAATTATTTATTTACAGGTGAACAACTGGCTCTTCATATCATGAGGGATGTGGCTGCAGCAATCTTGAAGAAGTTCCAAATAGAACCTTGTGATAACAAACTGAACATAAAAATAACTGATTACAATTTAAAAAGATTCGTCGATGGCGATCTAAAATTAAAATTTAGACCTATATCTTAATATGTGTATTTCTTTGAAATATTTTTGTTACATTGTTTAAGGTTTAAGTATTCGATCGGAAGTAGTGGATACGATTACCATGATAAATATAGTTTATTCTAGCTTAAAATAGTAGTAAGTTTCTTAAACTTTCGGAATCGTTATATCGTAAATTTTATTTTTAAAAGAAAGCCATATAAACAGTTTTTTACCAAAAATTTTATGATCAGCAATTTTGGCCTTATAATTTTTTTTTAATGTACTTAGCAGTAGGTTTACAGGAAACATTAAAAACTGAACATTTTGACACAACCTGTTATGAGAGGTAAGCTGGAAAGGTAGTGTTAAGACACTTCGTTCTAATTGAGATACTTCCGTTCCCACTTTCCAATTCTCAAGGCATTGCTTGATGTGTGATCCGCCACCAACACGCATTACCGCTCAACGCCACTCTTTGTTTCGTTACCAGAGCGCCTTGATGGTCTCATAAAACTTTCTAGTTCTTATTTTATCTATTGACACTACTTATTTTGTATTATATAATCATATGTTCTCTATATTTACCTTGCATGAGCGTTAATTATTATATGTATAATATATATTATTTTACTAAGAGACTGAACCTGTATTTATATTATATAAAATATAATTTAAATAAAGTATGAAGTTAAGCTATAAATGTAAAATGTATAGAACACAGTGACTTAAGTTTCCTTGATTCATTCAAACTATTAACATGAAAAAAAAAAACAAAATTTATAATATTGCAAATATGTGTAATTATTACCAGTATCGTTATTATTGATCGCCAGTATGACGCAGTGAAGCAGCGTCTGACGTAAATGTAATGTTTGTGGGTTCTATTACCACCCGATGTAATAAGCTTCCGGTTCCGGTTGGACAAAACGTGGCGTTGAGTTCCTACGCTGAACTAGCGATACTTCGTATGCGAAAAGCGTAGAAGCTTGACCATAGGATACATACACAGCGATAAAGCAATAAAGATAAGTCACTACGTTGTTCTATTATGAGTTTTAATTATTGAATTTTGTATCGTACCTTAACGTTATAATATTATTGTGTATCAATTTTTCTTATTCAATTTTTAATTATTTAGAAACTTGGTTACATCTTATTTTGCCTTTTGTACTTGTTTGTTTGTAAAATAGAAAGCATTTGAACAATTTCTTATTGTTAGATATATAATAGGTAAATTATAAAATGGGATACGATTAGTAAATATATAAATATTATAAAGAAACAATGATTTTGTTTTATTTTTTTATTATTTCTAAATATTTCTTTAAATTTTAAATTATAAAAATATAAAAGAAACAAATAGCCGAGAAATCGCGCCGCTCCATCTTAAGAAATAAATAAAATAAATTAAATCAGCTTCACGCTGTATCCCGCACACAGCAGGGTAGGCAAGGAGGAACCTAGTGTTAAGACATTCCGTTCCCACTTAATGCCGAATTATGAAGGCATTGCGTGTTGAGTGGGAGAACTAAACGCCGCGCTAAGCCTCGACACCAGTACGAAGAAATGGAAATATAAATTTAAGTAAATATTTCATCTCCTCCAGTGGGAATCAAACCCACAACCGTTAAGAGTGGGGCTTAACACACACAGTGTCACACTTCGTGCTACTGTGCCACGACTGGCCTCAAAAAATTTATAATAAAAGATTTTTTTTTATAATTACGATGAAAAATCCATTTTAGTTAAAGTAAATATTGCATAATATATAATAACATGTCTTTCCCGATACCTAATAACAGTATCTAGGTTGCATAAACAAGATGACATGCAATAATTATTAATTTAGATCTCAAGCGGTGTCTTACGCGTACATATTTGGAAACAAGATGTTTTTACTTAATAGCTTTGCTTTACCTTTTACAATATAATTTTTTTATATTATACAAAAAACATTAATAGATAAAATTTTAGAAGACATGGATCATTAAAATAGGATATCCAAATCGAAGTATTTAGTTATATAAGCAGTATGTAATTTCTATTTTTTAAATGTCCATGAATTATTAATATTTTCATTACAGGAATAGTACAATGGAACTACAGTATGTTATTTAAAAAAAATATTATAGAAAGTTTATAAAACCAAACATAACGCCCAGACTGCAACGAAATAATAAAATCCATGAGGAACACATAAAAACTCCATTGATTTTCAATACGAGGGACATCGGACACCATATAGATACACATAAACATACATACATACGTACATACGCTAAAGGGGAATATGGAGACCGTCAACGATCCAAATGCAATAGGCTTACCATAATTTGTTGAAAACCCCGGAAAGATATTGGATAAGGATAAAAACGTACAGGATTGAGAATTTGTATCTTTATCCTTTGGCTTCGTGATAAATATTACTTATAGTTACCGAACGGATTTTGTGAATATGAATACATATATCTCTATACTAAAAAGATTGTTTTTTTCTAACATTTTTTATGATGACATGTTCGGATAGACTTTTTACCTATAAAAGCCCACCTTTTATTTAAACTGTAATATCTTACAAAGAAAAACGTATTGAGAAGGAATCCGGTTTAAAAACAGTTCCAAATACCGTTAGCAGAAATTCTTATCACATAAATATACCTAAATAGCATTTTTAGTAATACTAACTGGCTTTTAAGCAGTTACTGGCTTTCTAACGGTAATCTTATTAACTATATATACAAAATAAAATCTTCAACACAAAAAGTAAATTTGTTATAACTAATAATATACTGCGTTGAATATTTTTAGCTAAAATTTATAAAACTAACTGGGATAAATCTTTTAAGACATTCACTTATTATTTTAAAAACATACAGATTTTTTTGAATTGTACCGTACCATTTGTTTTAATTACTTCTCTTTACTTAGTTCTCTCTGACTACCCTCCTATGGATAAAGCGTGAAGTCAAGTAAGTAAGTATTTAGAATAAGAAGGAAAACTATATTGCCAAATTGTTCTCGCAATGATTATGAGTTCGATTCCCTCGTAGGACGCTTTGTTTGTTAAAGAAAGCGTTTCGTCGCACATTACCACTATTCATACATAACATAAAATATTAGTTTTAAATAAATATATTTAAAACTAAGTTTTAAATAAATATATTTAAAACTAA
>DWAO01003086.1:0-14771 GCA_018230605.1 Heliconius congener | reverse complement strand
GAACTTAGTGTCTTAACACTAGATTCCCTCTGCCTACCCTGCTGTGTGCGGGATATAGCGTGAAGCTAATTAATATATTTATAATTTTTTTTTTAAATCTTAACAGACAGAAGGCACAAGAAATATCGAGTTTAGTAGTTATATATATTTATGAATAGGCTTACACAGTACGTGACTGCCGCAGGGAATATCTTAATGAAACATAAACATTACGTACGACGTGTTTGCGTTTAACTCTAATACGTCACGATTTCGCGAAATATTAGTTTTGATTAATAGTAACTTTATTCAAATATATATTTAAACCGTTCTGACATGTCTGACATGCCTTTTGATTTGCGCACGCGACAATCGTAGGTTCAAATTTCACTCGAATGGGAAAAGAAAATTATTATTTTTTGGCCTAGTGTGTTAGACGTAATAAAATGTATACGTAATAAAAAGTGGTTTATTAATAATAGAATTTGTTTTATCAATTGCTGTGTATTATTTTAATGTATTTTATTTTTGCTAAACTGTTGTTCTGAAAGTCGATTTTTATGTATAAGATTTTAAGTAATTTAGTAGAGATAATGGCAATATTAAAGACATCCATGTCAAATAAGCCGTAAATCACAAGATTATAGCTACATTTATTTATACCCAAACCGAAAATCACAACATGTTTTCGTATAAAAATTCAACTTCATTTCTTTTCAATTCCTCGATCGGATTTGTTGGCGATAAGGGACATTACAACCGGTTCCACGCCCACATGAGTTTAAACATCTGCGAAAGTTCAAACATTCGATTACGATCTTGCTACTTTGGAGTGATGGAGTCTTGCTACAAAGAATGAAATCGTGGCTTCTATATTATATGAATAATATAATATTACAAAGAAATGCGGCGTTGAGTTCCACCACTAAACACGCAGTCTTGAATTCGAGTGGTAAAAAAATACTTCAAAAGAAACTCTCAAAAAATTATCATTATTATTTTAAAATATTCAATAGATTAGTAAATGTATCTATTTACACACACCTAATAGCATCACGGCTGTATCCCACACACAGCAGGGTAGGCATAGAGAACCTAGTGTTAAGACACTCCACATTTTCCACCTATAAAACATTTGTTAGACCTACATTTTACCCATTTTATCCACCTAATAAACCTTTTTTTACAGGTACATACCTGTAATAATGAGACAAAACTAAAAATTAATTTTAGTATATTCTGATACAAATTAATATATAATTCTAACTAACAAGAAAAAATAGAATGATCTTAATTTTAATATAAAATATGATTGTTAGCCAATCGGCGTTGCGGTTGCGTTATAATTCTCTTGCAGTGCGATTTTCCTTAAATTGTAACCAAAATTGTGCATAAAGCAGCGTACACGATATAACATTATTCATAAGTTATTTCTAGTAATTACTTGTTTTCTTTTGTGAAACAAACATACTGATATTATGCATTTTAATAATTGACAAAAAAAAATTACTTCATATATATTCTTTACATAACTCCACATATTCATATATCTATATATACTAAAAAAAGTTTTTTTTTTATGTAATTATTTTTTTTTCTTCCGGAGCGTTCCTTCGTCCAGGAGGTATTCTCTCCACATTGAGAGAACGAAGTAGCGTTTCTCGAAATCATAAACATAAGGAGAAAAAATATATATATTAACTTTTTTACTTTAGAAGTCTCGTGTTGCTAGTTGAATAGTTCTCCATGAGCTTTAATATCCAAGGTCGATCTACGGTTACGGCTGTCAGTCAACAATGGTGTTTAGAAAAAAATCTTTTTATAATCAGTATTATGAATTATTTAAATGAACCATGTTGTAGATATGAATAATTTAATACAAAATTTAACTCACGAAATAATTGGATCAATAATTATGTAAAAATTCACGCTGTATTCCGCACACAGCAGGGTAGGCAGAGGGTACCTGTTAAGTTAGAGTGTTAAGACATTCTGTTCCCCACTTTCCGCCGAAATCTGGAGACATTGCGTGTTGAGTGGGGGAACTCAATGCCGCGCTATGCCTTGACACCAGAGCAAAGAAATAAAGTATATATAATTTAAGTAAATATTTTATTTCCTCCAGTGGGGATTGAACCCACAACCAGTCGATTTTGCAGTCACATTTTGTGCCTCTGCGCCACGAATGACCTCTAAAGATGATAATGGCAATATTTATTTTAATTTAATACGCATTTTATCGGTTCTGGCGATACTGCTATAAATATTTCTATAATATTAATAGATTACTAGTATATTTTAATTTTAATGCTTAACTTCTACTTAAGTTTTCTAATTAGTATGCTGCAAACGTAACATTTCTGCGTAACCTGAGTATTAAATGTTTATATATAAACAGTAACTAATCTATTGTTAAGGATAAATATCATTTGCAGTTTTAATGATGAGGTTATGGCCACGATATTAGCGAATTCGATCTCCCCTCAATTGATAATACAAGAATGATGTCCACATAGAGGCCGTAGTTGCACAGTGGCACACGCGTGTTACTAAAAACGCGACGGTTTGGGGGTTCGAATATTTTCATTTCGTCGCTCTGGTAATAAGGCAAAGCGTGACATTGAGTTCTGCCACTCACCACGTAATGCCTCGAAATTAGACGGAAAGAGGAAACGGAGTGTCTTAACACTAGGTTCCCTCTACCTACGTTGGATACAGCGTAAAGCTGGAAAAAAGGTCTACATTTCAGTCGTCTAATTTAAGAAAATATTGTGATACACTTACAAAAAAATTCATGACGATCGTGAAAACGGTCAAATTTATGTTTGTAAATTGTAGAGCCCCCCAATAATCTCGGCCTTTTTGCTCGCATTAGTTGCAATTTCGATTTATAGAGAAAAAGACAAAAAAACGAAAAAAAGGATATACGATAAAAGGAACCAAAAAATATATGTTAGTGTATAATTTATTTAAGTAAATGAATTGTTTTCTATCTTTGTTTAACTACTACAAACTTAAATGTGATACCTTTTTATATTTACAGCATTTCTTGACTTCTTGACACTTCAAAAATATGAGTATTATGAAACAAAATTTCGATGTCGTCTAATACTAAGCTAAGGCTAAGGCTAAGGAAAATAAGAACCATATAAATATTAGGTATAGGAAAATAAGAGCCATACGGCTATAAAAACGGGACAATGGTGCTTAGTAATTAGTTCAACGCTTTGTGACTCTCCAGGTATTATCATTTTATTGGTTTCCTGTCGTAAAATGTTCGAGGCTGCAACAAAATTGCGATTCGCTATCAATACTTACTGATTTTCCGTATACAATGTACATTACGTACGTGGTTTGTGTTGAATTATATGGAAATAAATATATTTTGTATATTTATTTACGTAGTTAACTATTTTTGAGTTTCCAACTCTATATTTAGTTCTTTTATTAACTTGTTTGAAAATATAATTAAATTATATAAAACAATTTTATTAAAATATATGTATAGTGTTATTTGTTTTAAGATTAGATAATTATGTTAGATACATAATTTAAGAGACCAGATTAATATATAAAGTTATGTATCTCTAAGTAGGATATTTAAAATATTTATTATTTTCATTTTATTACTTTGGTAAAGAGGGAAAGCGCGGCGTTGATTTCCCCCATAGAACACGCAATGCATCCAGAATTCCGCAGAAAGTAGAGAACGGAAGTGTTAATGGAAACAAAGTGTTAACACTAGATTTCTATTGACCCCCAGAATACATATTGATTCTTTTTTATTTCTTAGACACATACATTACATATGTTTATATTCAACGTTGTATTCGTTTAGTTAATAGCATAGTTTTTAAAATTATTCGTGCAACAAGTCTTTCAATCGAATCTGATACGTCAGTCGTGACTGCACTGAGTGGGCATTAAAGGTAATAATGATATGAAATTGATGAAGGTTAAACAACATATTTTATTGATAAATAGTTTATATTAACATTATTTGATTTTAAGTCTAAGCTCGTCTGTCATTGTCTCTTATATCTTTTATATACATTACAATAATTTTTTTGCAATATAAGGAACATTTTAATTGATTATGGATGGACGATAAAACCTAATTATTGATCGTTTTTGTATGTTTATATAACATTTATTATTTACATAACTATTGAAGGCCAGTCTTGGCTCAGGGGCACAAGCATGGGACTGTAAACAAAAGGTTGTGAGTTCAGTGCACACTTGAGGAAATGAAATATTTAATATTTCTATTTCGTCGCTCTGGTGTGGAGGCAAAGCGCAGCGTGGAACTCCGCCACTCAACACGCAATGCCTCCAGAATTTTGCAGAAAATGTAAAACATAGTGTCTTAGCACGTGGATCCCTCTGCCTACAATGCCACATGCGGGATATAGTGTGAAGAAAAATATCAATAAAAAATATCTGCTTATTATTTTTTGATTTGAAATTTTGAGATATACTTGATGTTGAAACATAATTTGTATCTTTTTTATTCATAACAAGTATATAAAAAATATAAACTTAAACTATTTCAATACAATATATTTATTTTATTCATGCCAAAACATTTATTTGTGAAGCACTCATTGCAATTAGCGCGATATCTAGATAGGATAATATCAAAATAGAGTACGTTTTTTTAATAAATATTATTCATATGCCAATCGACCATGTGGGTGTCAATGTTGAATGTAAATTTTTTCGTCTACAACTCAACAGACGCGAATAACGAACGAACAATACGCTGCCAAACTTCCTTTGTTCCTTTTACTCGATGTATAAGTGATTATAATATAAAAACCGGCACCAAATTATATGGCTGTGGGTTAGATTATAAAAGCAGATGCGACAGAGTAAATAGAAAATTAAAAATATTGTGTCTACTCCTGCTTGGAACTTGACTTGTTTTTTGTGTAACAAAAGTAAAAAAAATTGACAAAATATTAAACCTTACAATGTATATGCATTTTAAAATTTTTACTGGTAACTCCAAATACATATAATGTGTACGTACATACACGCCATTTTTTATGATACACTAAATAAGGCACACCTGTCTTAATAAAAGTTACATAATATTAATTTAAGCAAGCCATTAAACGTAAACACTAGTAAATTATGGAATAAAATGTACATATATAATCAACAAAAAAGTCATATTAAGGTTAAATTCTAAATAATTATCATAGAGAAACACAAAACGATAGATTTCATATAATTTTTAATATTTTAATAAACATAACGTTATTTTATTAATATACTTAGCTCTGAGAGGCTGATTATATTATTAATAATTGGCTACATCTGTTAGAGTTGTTCTGTAGCGTGCTTGTGTGTGTCCGATAGCGCAGTCAGGACACACCCACGTCGAAATTATACTCGAAATTTTTAGTTAAAGGTTTCAAGGACAGCTTTTATAAATATTACATTTTAATATAAACCGTAAATGATTTTATTACTTACCATAATTATTTATTGCTTATGTTAACGTATCTATATATAGTATAGCGCATTTTTCGTATCGTTTGAGTAAATAGAAGCCAGTGTGACTGTAAACATAGCGCGTTGTGGGTTCGATTTCCATTCGAAAAAATGAAATATTAAATATTTTCATTTAGCTCTGATGTCGAAGCAAATCGCGACGTTTAGTTCCACTACTCACCACAGCCGATGCCTCCAAAATTTGTTGAAACTGAAAGAGATCTTATTAAGACAGTATCCCTCCCCCTGCCCTGACACATGCGGGATACAGCGTGAAGCGGGAACAGCGTGAAGTGGGATACAGCGTGAGTTTGAGTAAATGAACTCTACATGTATATACGTAGTAGTGTGTGTAGAACACCCGACGCCGAAATTGCGGCGGATACTTTTTGCCCGCTGCCGAGTGTCAAGGACACACCTCTGTTGCTACGTTTGGAAACAAGTTAAAAATATCTTTCGGTTTAACTTTAACATGTAAATAAATATATATGCAAGTTTGTTATACTCTTTAATATGGTGTTTTTGTGTTATAGTGATTATTGACTAAATAAATATCTAATTTTTGTATTCAAAAAAGCATTTTTTTTTAGTATTTTTGTATACGAAAAATCAAAGTTTTTTACTCTTAATTTCCAAATTCAAGTCATCGTCTAAAAATTAAATCCAATGTAATATTGAGTTTTGTGATATACTCTTAAATATTAGGTTTTAGTGACTAAATATTTTTATAATTTTTGTTTTCGAAATACCAAAATTATGGCTTAAATAAATTCTTACTACGATAAAACTCTTATTGCTCTTAGAATGAAATCAAATAATAAAATACAATTAAACAAAAATAATAGAGACGTTAAACTGTAATTGCCTAAACAAGTTCCAATAGTTGTTCATTAGAAATGTACAAATAAATGGTATAACTTAAATTCTATCTAAATTGACCGTGAATAATTAGTAAATATGTTTTATCCGCCTTAATTAGTAATTAATGGATATATTTTTTTATTTTATTGCCTCGCCCACTATACTAGTGAGTTCAATAGAGTTTTATTTTATCTGTGGATACCGGATTTTTTTATAGATTATGAAAGTTATTTAAACTTTTAATTGAATATGAAATTAAGAAACAGGCCATTACAAAGATAATCAGTGCTCTATAAAATTATAATTTATATACTTACATGAGAACTGGTTGTAATAGATATTAAAAAAAAATAAAAATACATGTTGATAAAATAAAAGATATTACAATTACGCAAAATGAAATTAACATAATAGTCTCTTTAACATTATAGAGTCTCTTATGATAGGATATTTGAAAACAAGATACTTTTTGTTTATACAGACTGAAAACTGAACTACTTTACTATAGATTATATTTTTTTAATATTGTTGATGCCCAATAACTACTCTATATATTCCATAATCTTATTAGAAATATATTTTATTAAATATGTAGGTTATGTATTTCTCACAATATAACTTTACATTCCATACAACGGTTCACGATTTGACAGATTTTATAAATGATATGAACTCGATATGGTTAAGGTTAGCTTCGATACAATCAATCTTGGCTAGTTAGTCATAAATGAATTTAATAGTCTTATGTCTATTATTACGTAGACTGTATATATGTATATTAAACTTTACCTATACTTACTTCATATTGTTTTAGCTACATTTCTATATATACATATATACTGTATTTTAATATTTTCACTTATTCGCTCTGATGTTGAGGCGAAGCGCGCCGTTGGATTTCGCCACTTAACAGACAATGCACCTAGAATTCACCGGAAAGTAAGGATCGGAGTGTCTTAACACTTGGCACATGCAGAATAAAGCGTGAAACTGAAAAAAAACTATATTCCAATTTCCCAGCAATGTCATAAAAATAATAATATTTAAACAATGAGTGAAAGACATATATAAAAATTAAGCAGTAAACTTTTATACTGATACTATCAAAAAGATTGTTAAATTCATATGATTTTCAACATAATTGCGACAAACATTAAAACAAAAGTAAATAAAAATACGTAATAATCTCAAACATAAAAGAAATCTCGAAGATTTGTGTTTACGTTTCTTTTGTCTGATGTACCTATGTAACTGTATACCTGTGTAGCTTTGTTAGATAGAGAGAGTAATTGGTACAGTGAAAACGAACGCTAATACGCATTTCAAAGGGAATCGTCAAACCTACACTGTAAAGGTGTCAGTTACTGCTCCGTGCTCCTCACCCTCCAAACACACCCTCACACGACCTCACTTTTGAACCATAAATGAAAATAGTCTCTTTCCAGTTCCTTTCTTGCATGAAAGGAGTTGGGAAGTGGAAAGTGTAGTTACTTGAGTACCTACCTACCAACAAAATTAATAAAAATTCTGCTATTTTAGGTCATGAAATCGAATTTAAATTTTATTTATAAATTCTATGTATGTAATAAAAAATATATAAAGCAAAATTTATCAAGTATTGAAAACTAACATATTAAATAACATATGTATATGCGCATACATGTACCACGGTGACCTTCGCTTTCCTATTAAGCTACGTTCATTCATTATTTTACGACCACTTATTATTTTATTTAACGCTCAAAGGCCTTTACCATTTATTTAATACTAAAAATATAAACGCATTTTTCTTGTAATAACATGTAAACTTTAAAATTACGTATTTCGAAATAATTTAATGTAGTACGAAGAGTTAAATGTAAACAAATAACCTACTTTGACGACAGATGCAGGAATTTTAATTACTAATTTAGAGTAGGTACCTCTTTTAAAACCGCCTCGTTTATAACTGCTGTAATGAAACTAATGCAATTAAGTTGACGTACTTGTATATACATACATACATATTATATATATATATGTATATAAAATCGGCCATAGTGAGCGGGCGCGGCTGAAAGTAGGTTACCTATTTCTCGTTGTCACGAGGATAAAAAGTCGACTGAACCTCTATTTGAATGTCATTTACGCCGTTTTAGAAGTGGGTGATGCGACCTCTTTTCCCTCAAGAACCCGAGCTTAGACTGATATCTTCCTGCCTGCTCATCCTTGCGGTATATCTAGTGGAGGGAAAGAGAGAGAAGAGCGTCGGTGTTCAATCGAGAAAATCCATTATACTCAGTTATTTCCCTCATTGCTGGAGAACAAGTCTCGTGCTATTTTCAGAAATTGCATCGCAATTTGTATTTAAAACAATAAATTCTCTATAAGCTTTCACATTACGAGACCGTTGTGGCGCAGGAGCACTAGGGTGTGACTGCAACGCGACGGTTGTGAGTTCGATCCCTATTCGGGGAAATTCATTATCTTTTTATTTATATTTTCATTTCTTCGCTCTAGCATCAATACAAAAGTTGAGTTGAGTTTAGTTCCGCCATTCAATACGCAATGTCTTGATAATTTGGATGGAAAGTGGGGGAACGGAGTGTCTTAACTCCAAGTTCCCTCTACCTACCCTGTTATTTTCGTGAAGTTGATAAAAACATGCTTAAAATACTCCAAGTCTCAATACAAACCCACACGATATTGGCCGGATGCATTTATTTTTCATTTTCCTTTTTAAGGGTACGGACGTCCTACTGGCTGTCATTAACATATTATATGGCTGTATCGACCCACGCGTCAAGAACAACTTTTATAATATTATAATACCTTTATATTAAAATCCATATTATATTTTTATAAGAAAATGTAGCTAAGCCACTTTAGAAGCTTTCTCAAATTATTAAATCTTTTTCAATGTCATATAACATATGCCAACACGTATTTACCTAGTGTTTGTGCAGTTGTTCTGTTTACTTGTCAAATAACTGATGGTCGGCTACCAATAAGAAGATAAACATTGCATAAAATACTTCGCCTTTTTTGCATTGCCCATACACTTTTATATGTAAATATTTTATAAGCACACATTAATTTACATTTATTCTTATTCTATATTCTGAGACCAGTCGTGGCGCAGTGGCACAAAGTGTGATTGTTAAACCGACTAGTTGTGGGGTCGATCCCCATTCGAGGATTCATCTCCTTATATTTACTTAAATTTATATTTCCATTTTCTTCGCTCTGGTGTCGAGGACAAGCGCGGCGTTGAGTTCTGCCACTCTACACGCAATGCCTTTAGAATTCGGCAGAAATTGGGGAACGGAGTGTCTTAACACTAGGTTCTCTCTGCCTACCCTACAATGTGCGGGATACGGCTATTGAATCTGATTTTTATTCTTATTCTGAATAACGCCGCGCCAAAGGAATTTACGAGTTTGTTACGTATGTACTTACCTATATTCAATATAGATAATGAGTTTATTATGACAATGTCCTTTGGTCCAATAAATCAATGTGAGATAAAGTAGATATGGGAAGTGGCACGCTTAAATACCTATAAGCTATTTGAACCTTGAATTTTTCCGTTTTTTTTAGCTTCACGTTGTATTCCACATACAGCAGAGTAAGTAGAGCGAACCTAATGTTACACTCCGAAATACTTCGTTATCTACTTTCCGACGAATTTTCGAATTTGCGTGTTGAGAGGCGGGACTCTAAACGAAAATATTATAAAAATAAACATTTCGTTTCCTCGAGTAGGAATTGAACTCACAATCGTCACATTTACAGTCTTTACTTGCGCCACAACGACCTCATCAAGGTTTCTGTTGTAAAAAGAATATATCATCCACACAACTAGGTTACTTCGTCTCTGTGCTTTATTGTTTTACGTGACAGATTCGACGGCAGATATCTACATACGTACAGATGCCGGGTCAAGGTGCCGCAGCTTTCGAACCGCTCAGCTATATAGGGAATAGGCGCATTTAGCTCCCGTTTAAGTCGAAATGACGATCGCGTTTTCGGTCACCGAGCGAACAATTAGGACATAATTGTTCAGTGGGAACCTAATTTCCACACAATATTGACAGACTAACATCGATATCGTGGTTGTAAATGGCTTAATCGATATATGCCCTTGTAGCTGTGATTCGAACGATACCGCGCCCGCCTGAACAATGGATACGACGACACGTCACGCGGAAGAGCGTTAAAATGTGTCGTAAAAAGCTAGTTTCAATTTTATAGCGCGTTCAATTGGTGACTGTAAAAAAGTTTTTTATTGGAGGCGCATCCTGGCCGCGAGGTCGCGATGCTCGGATAGCTCTAATTAAAAACTCGCTGTGAAACGCTTGCGAAATAACACCAGGCGGTTTGCGAAACCAAAACTTGCCCTTTCAAAGATTTTTACTGTGCATTTACATATTAACTTTTTTGTTTAAATAAAAGCCAAGTTCATGTTTAAGTGGACACTCGTACTCATTTGAACTTTTTTTTATTTGCAGATCACTCAACCGCGTTACCAACGTTACCTCCCCGTGAAGACTTCTAGCCGCAAGTGTCGAGTGCCATCGGGAACCAGTTTACCACAATCAGTGATATTTAGCTTAGGACATAGTGATAGTGTAAAATCGTGATATAGACTTAATTAAAAGCGTTAACCGTTAGTTTTAGTGCGAAACGTAACCAAAAAGAAGCGAAGCTGGCTCCTTATAAGGATATAATGAACTCGTCGAGCATTGGCTCAGCTGTGCCGACGATTAAGTGCGAAGATACATCTCCTTCACCGACTGCCCCCGTGGGCACCGAAGGGGAGCCGGGTGCATATCTTAGTGTGAACGTGAACTTGAGCGCTGCCATGATGAACCTCCTTGCCGCGGAAAACGCGGGCACCACCACCTTGCGTACTCCCGAGATAGTCAACGATGTCATCACGATGACGAACCCTCTGGACCAGTACAATTATGACAAGAATAACAGTTTTAAGGTAATTTTTATAATAAATAATTTTTAAATTAATAAATAAATCAGCATATGGCAGAGTAGGCAAACTGCAAACGGAACTTAGTGTTAAGACACTCCATTCCCCATTTTCCGCAGAACTTTTTGAGGCATTGCGCGGCGGAGGTACCAGAGCGAAGAAATGAAAGTATTAATAAATAATAATTCATCCCCACGAGTGGAAATCGAACCCACAACCGAACCTTATACCTCTGCAGTTTCAAATTATTTTTTAATAACTAACTACATAATAATTAAAGTTTTACCTATGATCAATAAAAATTCCATTTAAAATATAATGAATAACATTTTAATCTCGCATCGGCAATACAAACTAATGAATACTCTCGTAGGTAATGTTATGGTCACGTCTCACACAAATCATTAACGCATAAAATTATATTTAATGTATGGCGAATAAATAAACGTGAAATACAAACAGTAGGTTATATAATGGGTTAGAGCGACCTTGAAACTTAACTCTAAGTATGACCTAGATAGGTTAGCATTGCACTTAAGATAGAGTGCTTAATTGTGTACTTAAAAGAGATTTTCTAGAATTAATCAGCCTAATAATTAAGGCCAGTTGTAGCGCAGGGTTGCAAAGTGTGACTGTAACGCGACAGGTTAAGGGTTCGATTCTCATTCGAGCAAATGAATTATTTAATATGTTCATTTCTTCGCTCTGGTGTAGAGGCAAAGCGCGGCATTGAATTCCGCAGCTCTGTTGAGCGCAATCGCAATGCCTCCAGAATTTGACGGAAAATGGAAAACGAAATGTATAAACACTAGGTTCCCTCTGCCTACCCTACTGAGTGTGGGCTACAGCGTGACACTAAAAAAATTAAAATGAAAACAATAAAAAAATAATATTAAGCAAAGCAAATTTAATTGGAAATTTTAATGGCTCACTGCAAATCGCTAGAACTAATTCCTAACCTTGCACTTTCAATTTGTGAATCGATCAAAATGCAAAAGAGATCCTTGCTGTATTTAGGTCTGTTGCACGCGAAATGCTCGTTCGAATTCTAAGTAAGCTTATTGTATGTTTGCCAAGTATTGGCCACGTAACGCCACGTGACCATTTATCATCATTACAAACATTGGATAATTGTAAGCGCCATACATTTGAGGTCGTTTACCTACCAGGACACTGAAACAGACTGACAGACGCCTGGAGTCTTTGATTGAGTGAGCTAATTATATGTGATTGTTGGTACAGTTTGTACTGGTATTAAATACAGTACTGGTTGTTGATAAATATTTTTTACTTAATATAAGGTTACTAAAAAAAATCAGCTTCACGTTGTATCCCGCACACAGCAGGGTAGGCAGAGGGGACCTAGTGTTAAGACACTCCGTTCCTTACTTTCCGTCGAGCTTTTGCCTCGACACCAGAGCGAAGAAATGAAAATATAAATGTAAATAAATACTTAATTTCTTCGAGTGGGGATCGAACCTACAACCAGTAGATTTTACAGTCTCACTTTGTTCGCCTGCGCTACAACTAAAAATATAGAAAATAAATTACAGGATAAATAAAGCATCCAGACAAGTTGCCTGTGTTCTGGTTAACTGCACCATTACTACTACGCTACACTCTATGAAAAAAAAAAAAAATTAGCCTTTCGAAAAAAAAAACATACAAAAAAACCATACATATTACATAAAAAAAACATAAAACTATTTATGAGAGACGAATGTGAGGAGATGTATTATGAGTAAATATATCTGGGTGTATGTATAAACTATATTATATAGAAATACAAAGAAGAGATTTATAAAAATCGATTCTTAGCCCACTCTACTAGAAAAACCAAACTGTTCGTTTTAATTCCTGTTATAAAGCTAGTCTTAATGCAGTATACTGTATATAGCTATAAACCTCTATACTAACGATTCATTCTATAAAAGAATGTCATTAGGGCTGCATATTAAGTGAGCTGGAATGTGGAGCGTGAAATGATTTCGAACAAAAGGCTAATCTGGTGTGACAGATCTTGTAATTATTGTTATATACCATTGTCGTGTTTGCATATCCGCTGCTAAATATGTATAATAAATATTTAAAAATAATTATTTGTATTGACATTGGGTACTAGGTAAGAGAAAAATACACTGCGCCCTACACTATAATTAAATTAATCTCTAATGGTAATATATATTTTTAAGTTAGTATAGTATGTACGTTTTCATGTGTGTATGTATGTAAAAAATTGTTATGTTCTTTATTTGTATTTAATATGCAGGCGCTGATACTTCCACCCTGTATATTTGTTAGCACTCTTTGCACGTTTCGGTATTCTTTTATAAGTTAAATATTGTGCTTTTCTTCTGGTGGTCTATGAGAAATCGATTTTTGTGATAATGCCGTTGTTGATATTTATTTTCTATTTACTTATTTATTTTTTATGTGTCTACTAATAAAAAAATAACAATCATAAAAATCATTTATTTACAAACTTCTATCAAAAACAAAAAAATATGTAAATAGACACAAAAAATTATTATAACTAATATGTTAAAGCGAATGCGAAACCATATAAAAAGTCACTTTAATAAACATGTAGTCCGTCTAGAACATACTTTGTGCATTTAGCAGAGGGGCAGTGACATGGAAAGCGTTCTAATAAGTTAGACGTTTCCTTCTTATGTTTCTACTAGATATATATAAGATCTTAATAATGTAGTGTAGTTAGTTCAAGTTTGAAGTTTACAGATTAGTGGATTATAGAATAATTCTTCTTTTTATTCTGATTCGGCTAGCTTCAGCTGTATCCCGCAGATAGCAGGGTAGGAAGAGGTTTCCTCGAGTTGGAATTGAACCCACAGGCCAGAAGCATCGTGTTTACAGTCACTCGCTTGGGCCACTGCGCCATGACGGCCTCACTCAATAAGAATAATTCTTGTACACTTAAATCTCAAAAAAAAAAAATATAAAAACTTTATATTGTTTCACCAATTTAAATATTTTTAAAAAAGCAACTCTCTTTACGCAATTTTAATATCTATTATTATTATTACTTTTAATGTAATAAATTATATATAAAAATATTAATATGTTACATATATTGTTATGTTACAGAATGTGAACTGCAACGATTCTAATTCTTCGATGTCTAACAGTTCGTCAGCGACATCGCCAGCTTCAGGCACTCCGCCCAGTATACAAAAGGTATATTTTGGTCACTCATAATATATTTTACTGTATAACTAGTAGTGAAATATAGCGTATTGAGCGGACAAATCTAAACATTGTTTCGTACGTACAAAAAATATAAAATTAAAATAAGTTAACACCAATTAAGTATTAAGAGTATTAAGTTAAGTAAGTTGAGGCCAGTCGTGGCGCAGCGGCACGAAGTGTGACTATAAAACCGACTGGTGGTGCGTTCGATCCCCACTCGAGGAGATGAAATATTTACTTAAATTTACATTTCCATTTC